>JAIPRK010000005.1:655769-811736 GCA_025469195.1 Chaitophorus viminalis
TTTGAAAACTTAACCATGTATAGAGAACACCAATATAAAGATTTGGTGAAAATTTCAAGTTGTTGCGGATTTTCGTTTTTGAGTTAGAGCATTTTAAAAAAATGTATTTTGTAAAAACGTGATTTTGTGTAAAATTTCACGTTTTTCGTAATTTTTTTATCGTTTTTTTCGATTTTTTAAAAAAGTATTGAAAAAGTTGGATTTTTGACTTGCCCAAGTACCATCTACATTCACATTCCTTTAAGAAAAGTTGCTGTTTAAGAAAACCGAAGCATTTTTACTACCAAAAATTGTGTCCTCAGACACAAAAAAAAAAAAAAAAAATTAAAAAATAAAACACACATCATTGTAAAACCAATAGATTCCATCACTCCATTATCACTCCATTCAGAATCTAAAAATTTATTTCGTCAAAAAGCTTTTTTGCGAAAAATGACTGTTTTTCCGTTATTTTTTTGTAGTTTTTCCTGACACTTTTCGCAGTAAATGCAGTATAAAATGAGATACTATGAATTATGAATATGCAAAACCTTCATCAGTACTGTTAATAGTGGTTGCCTATATATGTAAACTTTGAAGTGCATATAACAAATAACAATAGTCAACATACAGAATTACCCATTCATACTTTTAAAGGTTTTGACAGTTCTAGAATAATACACACGTTTAATTTGAAGAGCAGTAGTAAGCATTCGGCGTACAAGAAAAATACATATGACAGTTATAATAATCCCCAATTGGTTAATGAATAATTCTAAACAACAATGATAGTTTTTCCAAGATTTAAAAAGGTATGATATTCGATCTTTATACGAACAAAAAATTATCGAAAATTAGGATAATAAGTTTGAAAAAAACATGAAATGTACGATTTACGTACCTAATCAATATCTGATAACTAGATTAATTTAAATTATAGCAAGAACTGTAATCTTAATCATAATAATAAAAAGAACCGGATGGGCCTCACTCTGCTGTTCAATAGGGGGTGGAGTGCATTTCGTTCATAGGATAGGTCATTACAATGGATTTGTTCAATTTGAATGCAATGATAAGTATCACTGTATACAAATAACGATTCTCAACGGAGATGATATGTTGGTATCTAGAATAGATATATTGTATAATATATTGTGTTTAATTTAAAAATGATGTCAATATTTACTTTTCAGACGCTTATAAAAAATAATAAGGGCAATGGAATTGAATGATTTTGAAATGACAGTAAAAACAACTTCTGTGGAATATTCTATTAAATTCAAGTATTTTGTACAAGTCAATTTTTTTTTTATTCACGAATATAAAAAAAAAATGTAAAAAATCCGAATATTTCAAATGCCTTTAAGTTGCTTAAAAATCAGTATAATATTTTGAAAAAAATATCCCTTAGAGGAAATGCTAATCTTAACAACTGGTAAAAATTTCGAGTTTCAGCAACTTATACTTTTTGAATAATAAAAAATACTGAAAATCGTTTGAGAATAAATCGTTATTATATGCAATTTCGTAAAAATTTAAATTTCATAACAATTTTTCCTTAAATTCCGGAAGGCATATTTTTATAGTTATTTGAAGAATAACTTATGGATAATCTAGTGTTAAAATTTTGAACCTTAAGTATAAATAGAAAAAATGTTATGAATTTTTAACAACAAAATGACTTGCAAATTATGGAGATTTTAACATATTTTTATCAGTATATCAAAAAAAAATATTATATTAGAAAAATCGAAAATTTAAATTGTCTATAAATAAGTCAAAACACTTTGAAAACTTAACCATGTATAGAAAACCCCAATATAAAAATTTGGTAATAACTTCAAGTGTTTACGATTTTTTGTTTTTTTACTCCGTTTGGAATCTAAAAATCTAAAAAAAATTAAGTTATAATAATTCAAACAATTTATCATTTACACTTAGCCAATAAATTAATATCCCGGTGAATACATTTATATTTAGTTTCATGTCCTTGACACTTGACTTAAATATATAATATAATTAAATATATAAAGGTAATAAATTAAATTATATTTTAATACATTTTTAATGATAATTGCTTTATGTTACTTTAAATTAATACTTTCTAACACAATTTTTTTATAATTATCAAGCACGTAATAATTTATACATATCTTTTTTTAAAATTCATGCTAAATAAAAAAAAACAATAGTGAATTCAATTTATGTCAATATTAATGATTATATTACTAAACAATAATGGCAGATATACATAACATATTCGTAATATAATTTGTGTATAATATACAGTAAAACTACCATAAAATAATGTTCATAAAAATAACTTAAAACTTCTAGCATTTACATGTTATTTTGAATGGTTATATTTATATAATATTTTAGGTAGTCACTGTTATCTACAATAGATAAAAGTAGATAATTATTGGCAAGAAACAAATTTTTTTTTTTTTTTTTCATGAAATAACTAATTTACAGCTTTTTTGAGCTTACTCTACCATAGTTTAGAATAAAAACATTTTTAATATTATTAAAAGCATTTTGAGCATTTTATTGAATTGCAATTATTGTTAGCATTGTTATTGTTAAATATTTTTGTTTCACAGAATAGTATTTTAAAATGGAATTAATGATATATTTATGTCTAATGATTTTATAAATAATTATTTTTATCTTTACAATACCAAACAATATTTTGAAGCTGTTTTACATTAAAACTTTAGATCATGAATAAATCATAGGATCTATTTCTTGTGTATTGTAAAATATAGATAAATAAAGTTTTCCATAAATTTTTATTTATAACATTTTTTTTAATTTTAACTGTAGAAAATTATTAGGTATCTATTATAACTTATAATATGTAGTGTAAGAAAATAATTTTATATTCTAAAATTATTAATTTTTTTAGGTACTATATATTAAATCAATATATGAACTAAATATTAAAAGTTACCTCAATAATCAAGAAAATAATGAATAGTTAATATTAAATTATACATTAATTATATAATATATAAGGTAACTACATCTATAGTAGTAATATTAAAATTTGTACTAACAAAAACCTTTTTTAATTATATTTGTTTTAAAATTGTATTTTTATATTTATAATTATATAAAATCATTATATAAATTAACAAAAACATCTAATTTTAAGTGAAATTCTACTATATTAACAGGCTATCAAAAAGTATGATTAAAAATGAATTAATACAATTTATAAATAATCAACTGCAATAGAACTATTAAATAAATAGTTAGGTAATCAAAATAATAAATGTAGTACAGGTCCTGCAATGAAACAGGATTATTTCAACCTTTAATTACTCTTTTAAGAATAAATTTACTATGGGAATACCTAAAACCAAATGTTTGAGGCCAATCCATGCAAAACTATCAAAGCTCTCAAATAACGTATTTAGAGCAAAATTAAATCAATAAGTGTTTAATGCAAAAGGTCAGGCAAAACGTTGAGATTCAACTACAAGATTGCATACATTACAATGAAGGTCATGTAGCAAACATAATGTATGAAAATTAATTTTTTTTTTATTGTATACCAAATGGTAACTTTTAAAATTTATATTTAAATTGGTGAAATAAAAATAAATTCATTCTTTAAACAGTAATTAAATATTGGATACCTCCAGTTATACTGGCGGAGCTGTATGACTATAAGCTGTTTCCATTTTAAACTTAAATAATAATATTTTAATAAAATTGAAACATCTTACCACTAAATATCGCATATAAATGGTTAATTAGAACAAAATATTTAACACGAGGTCTATTTAAACATAGGTTTAACACACGCAATGAGAAATGAACAATAGTATAGAATAAAAATGCTTGCTCAGAATTTACAAAACTGCCGCTGCCTGAACACTATTTGTTCAACTGCATACGAGCAAACATGCTTAATAATTATCACTACAGTATGTTAATATTTTTATTATTATTCCATAGTAATTATAATGAGAGAAATAACCAAAATATGTAAAAAATAAAATAAAATATACAGTCGAAAAATGAAAGTATAAAAAAAGCAAAAAGGTAGAAATATATGAAATTTGTAAATACTGTTAGAAAATCAATTCTTTAAGCAGAATTATCTGAATATTTGATTCAAACCATTGAATAATTTTTATACACAGCAAATAAGAGCAAAAACAGATATTTAGCAATTAAAAAAGATACAGCCAAAATTATTATACAAAACTAAAGTAATTAATTAAATATTTTATTTCTGTGTAAAATGTATTATGTTGTAAATAATTTACACACATTGATTTATCTAATAATTGTTTTTAACTATTTTACTTTCAATTTAATATAAATCCAGTAAGTAAATATAAACATTAGGTAATCATATTAAAATAATAAAATATAACAAGAACGGGTGGGCCTCGCTTTGCTGTACAGTTGGGGGTGGAGTGTACCTCGTTTATAGGATAGGTCATTATTACAATGGATTTGTTAAATTTGAATGCAATGATAGATTGTATACGAATAACGATTCTGAACGGAGTTAATATGTTTGTCTAAAATGTGTATATAATAATATAGTATTTTATATTTAAATTGAATTATAATGCAATTTCGTAAAAATTTAAATTTAAAACAATCATAAAATTTTTCCTTTTAAGTCTGGTAGAATTTGTTTTATATATTTTTGAAGGTTAGCTTATGGACAAACTAGTGTTAAAATTTTGAATCTTAAGTATAAACAAAAAAAATTTTATGAATTTTCAATTCCAAAATAAATTGCAAATTATCGCGATTTTAACATATTTTATACAAATTTGAACTTTATGGGCTTATAAAAAAAATTTGAGTGAAACCATCTCCGATATTTTTTAGTTACAATTAGTATAACTTATATTTAATCTTTTAATACATTTTCAAGAGTTTTTGGACAGCCAAAAAAATTTCATGGATATTTTAAAAAAAAAACTTACAAAAATCGAAAATTTAAATTATCTATAAATAAGTTAAAAAAACTTTGAAAACTTAACTATATATAGAGAATGCCAATATAAAGGTTTGATGAAAATTTCAAGTTGTTGCGGTTTTTCGTTTTTGAGTTAGAGCATTTTAAAAAAACCGAAATGATTTGTCAGTCTAGAATTTTATATATTATATTATATTTTACATGTAATTTTATGACAATATTCGCTGTTCAAACGCTTATAAAAAAAAATTGTGCCTATGGATTTTGATGATTTTTGAATGACAATAAAAACTACTTGTGCGGAATATTCTATTAAATTTTCAAGTGTTTTGTAGAAGTCAATTTTTTATATCACTGATTATAAAAAAAAAATGTAAAAAATTCGAATTTTTTAAATGCCTATAAGTGGCTTAAAAATCAATATAATATTTTGAAAAAAATATGACATAAAGGAAATGCATATCTTAACAACTGGTGAAAATTTCAAGTTTCTGCGACTTATACTTTTTGAATTATAACAAATATTTAAAATCGTTTAACCATAAATCGCTATTTTATGCTATTTCGTAAAAATTTAACTTTCAAACGGTCATAAAATTTTTTCCTTTTGGTCCGGTAGAAATTTTTTTATATATTTTTGTAGATTAGCTTATGGACAAACTAGTGTCAAAATTTTGAACCTTAAGTATAAACAGAAAAAATGTTATGAATTTTTATCTACAAAATAACTTGCAAATTATCGTGATTTTGACACATTTTATACAAATTTGAGCTTTATGAGCTTATAAAAAAAATTTGAGTGAAACGATCACCGTTATTTTCTAGTGAAGATAAGTTAAGCTTATTATAAACCTTGAATTAAATTTCCGAGAGTTTTTGGCCAGCCAATTAAATTTTATAGGTGTTTAAAAAAAAAAAATTTACAAAAATCGATGGTTTAAATTGTCTATAAATAAGTCAAAATATGTCAAAATACTTTGAAAACTTAACCATGTATAGAGAACACCAGAACAACAGAAAATTTGATGTTGTAGCGGTTTTTCGTTTTTGAGTTAGAGCATTTTAAAAAAATGTAGTTTGTAAAAACGTTATTTTGCGTAAAATTTCCCGTTTTTTCGTAATTTTTTTAACGTTTTTTTCGATTTTTGCAAAAAGTATTAAAAAAGTTGGATTTTTGACATGCCCAAGTACCATCTATATTCACTTTCCTTTCAGAAAAGTTGCTGTGTAAGCAAATCGAAGCATTGTTACTGCAAAAAAAGTTGTCGTCAGACACAAAAAAAAAAAAAAAAAGAAAAAAACACACATTGTAAAATCAATAGATTCCATCACTCCGTTCAGAATCTAAAATAAGGAAGTACTAACATATATTTTTCTTTACATTAGATACACAGATGTAATTGAAAATGTTTAACATGTCAGTCTTTTAATAAAAATATCATATTGATTGATTATAATTCATAAATAAAAAGTTTGGCCATATCTGAACTACAGTTTAAAATTTAAAAAGGATGTGACTCATCAAGCTTTTCTAACAATCCTAACTAACCCTTATTTTGAGATTATTTAAATTAAAAAATTATTATTATAAACATTTTTACTTCGAGTGTTCTAAACAACTTATAATAATATACAATATAAAATAATAAAATGGTCAAAAATAATTCTTGTCCATCTTAAATTAAATTTTCTCATTATGTGTTTCTAAGCACTTTTGGCCTGTGATTCCAAAGCAAATCTTGAATATGGCCCATCATAAAAAAAAGGTTGTATATCACTGGTTGAAACAATACACTAATATATTTTAAGAAAATGATAGAAATGATTGTGTTTCAAGTTTTAAAACACGATATTACTTTGTTTATAAAAATATATAATTATTAAACATATTGTGACACCTAAGTTCCAAAATTATTCACCAATTATGAATAAAGTATGTTTTTTTATAATTTTTTTGATTTTTATTTAATAAATTGACATACAAACAGCAAATAACACTGATATTAAACATTATAAACAGAATAATAACACAATATAATTACAATAAATTTAAAAAAGAACAATGTTCATTATGCCTACCGAGTGGCTAATCAAAAAAAAAAAAACTTAATCCTTCTTTCATCTAAAGTTATATTTAGAAATTAAAATTTAAAATAATGATTCAAAACCTGGTTTAGAATGTAAATTAACAAAAAAATAATAAGAACAATTTTTAAAATTTTGGCCACTCAATTTTATGTTTTACAACACTATGTAAAAAGTTAAAATGAGGTTATACCAGTGATTTTCAGTGGTAAAAACATATTTACACAGATTATAAATTACTTATTTCATTTTAGTTTTACAATCAAAGTAAAAGCAAACAATTATATTTCAGAGGGCACCTTGATAAACATTTTTTTAATAAAAAAAGAGACTAAAACTACCTTCCAACCAATACATTGTTTTATTTAAATTCTTTCAATTTATTTAATAGAAGTTGTAATAGAACAACAAGTGACTTCAGCATAAAAATTATATTTTAATTTGTACTGTGTTTATAACATATTTTAATGGTAGCAATGGATTCTGTATCTTCTATTTTCTTAGATATAGAGTAAATTTTTAATAATTAATAATGAAAATCCTAGACTAAAAAACAAAATCTAGAAGTATCAAACAAAAAAAAATCAAAAGTATATATTAAAAATTTAACTTCCATAATCATAATATATTAAATGAATATGCTATTACTTATTATACATAATAAATATATAACAGAATAGAAATATTAAGAATATTCAATAAGTATTACTAATACTTAAATTAGTATTCATATAATTCATGTTTGACATAAATAAATTCAGTATATTTGACTTTATAAAATTAATTTAAATATTTTAAATAACAATCAGATTTTATTAAAATAAAGAGAATAAGAACCTATATTTTGCATAACAAAAAGTAAATATTCGACATGGAAAATACATTTTTGAATAAACTGTAAGATAACTTTAGGTTAGGTTACAGATACTCCTACAATTAGTTACCAACTTTTTTTAGAATGTGTGCTGTCATGACAAATATTAAGTTTAAAAATCAATAAATTAATTAATTTATATTTTATAATTAATCTTAATAAATAAGTGATATATTCTTGTCAACTGTACTTCAATACTGTAATCCTTGTTGACATCGTGATAGATACAACTGTTTATAAAAATAAGTAAACAAGTACAACCTAAAACCTTATAGACCAAGTAATCAAGTCCATCTGCTATAAGTATATTTAAATGTCTAAATATTAAGAAGTTGTTGTGCTAAGGCAGTAAGAAAAATGTATTAAAATAAAACCAGCAATACATATTTTTATGATTTCATACATAAAATATAAGTGCTTCAGTACTTTAGTAGCATTAAAGATGATAAGATTTATTTGTATTATATTTTACTGATATGTTATCATCAAGATAATGACAATTACTTTAGCCAAATATGAAAATGTTTACACAATATCTTAACTTTATGTTTTCATGTACCTAATTATGAACAAATACTTGTATAGTAATAGTAAATTGTATAAAAATAAAATTATTAAGTAAATGTAAAGCATTATGGATCAAGAATCCTTAATTAAAGACATAATACATGTTTACAAAGATAAACTAGGTATATATAATATGTTTATATATAACATAAAAATCTAAGTACCTGAATGATCTGTAGAAATTTGATCTGGAGAGGCCGGAGTGGTCCCCTCCAAATCTGCCTTGTCTTCCAATGCTCCTGCCAGCGTAATTGTTCCGTTCATTCGCAATAAATATCAGACAATCTAGAATAAGCATAAATAACAACGTTACTAAATCTAACAATTCAAAAGAAAAAAAAATTTTATAAACAAAATAACATCGTAAAATAACTTACCTGAATTTTAATTTACAAAACAAGAATTAATGTCCAGTACATACAGTCAGCTTAATAAAGTGCGCGAACTTCAGTCAGCTGATAACGGACAACAGATAAACTGCTAATTCAAACGAGTAAACCGTAAACGACACACGAACAAATAATAATTTATTGAAAATGTAATGAAATAAAAATATTAACAAACTAAAATAGAAATATGTTGAATGATAAAATCATCTTTTGTTTACAATGTTTACATATCTATTGATTGGTTTTTATGTCCACGGGTTTTATCTCAGTCGGATGCTGCAAAAACACATTCCTCAGGTATCAGGTTAGCCAACACTGAAGCTGGCCGTTGATAATTAGTGATAACGAGCTTCGAGAAAAACCTGTCTCTCCTCTGTGTATCTGTACCATAATTAACATAAAGGTAAGTCCCAACAAATATTTACGACACCGACGCGCGACTTGTAAAGTTGTAACTCGTGAATACCAAAGTCCAAAGTACCTCAACAAATTAACACGTTCGAACTTTCGAATGTATGATGCTGTGGGATTTTTGTCTGTAAACTGTATTAAAAATAATTTAAAGCTCCTCAATTCTCTACCTATACGGGCTATACGAGTTTTATATTAAAAACCATTAATACTTAGCAAATTATTAGATTAAGCTATTATTTTTGAAAATTAAATTTATTACACGCTATGGTTACAGCCTATAACTAATAGCTAATACCTTATACAGTAATACTTACTAGAACTGTAACAAGAATCTAGTTACATTTCAGTTTATAGGTAGGTATTGTACATATTCTCAAATCTCAATATGGATTACTACAATATTTATAATTATACAATGAGATGAACTTTTAATGAAGTGTCTTTTCATTCAAATTTAATGATTGATATAATAATGTGTAATTGGGAATTTTAGAGGTAAAATTTTTAGTAACTATACGTTTTATAGAAACTCGAGAATTAATGAATCGGGAATCATATACGCATTAAAACTTTTTTGGTTAAAATACAGCCGGGAATTACTAGGATATTATTAAGTGTGCATATTGCTTACAGATAAATATTGCTGATAAAATTCTTGCAAATAAAAATAATTGATCATATTATATAGTGTCTATGTTTATTCTATAATGAATGATATAAGTAAATAAGTATAGGCGAATATTATGACAGTAGTTTTTTTATCCCTATAGCCTATATCATTTCGATTTTAAATAACGTCTATAGACTATATGCTTTAGTGACTTGGTGTAATTTTATACTACCAAAAAAAAAAAAAACACATCATTGAAAAACCAATAGATTTCATCACTCCGTTCAGAATCTAAAAAAAACATAACACCTTAGTTGATGGAGATACAAGGATAAGTAAATGATATATCGATATTGTATACTGTATTGGTCATTTAAACTTGAAAGTTGAAACTAAAGTTAAAGTATTATTGTACCAATGTCCCCAATTGCTCTTGGAATAACAATTTTCAGTGATACTAGTGAGAGGTCGTTAAAAAGGTGGATCTGTTTATATTTGATATTTCTGAAGATGATTGATAATGTACAAATGTTCGTTGGGCACGTAAACTGCAAAACTCCTTCTTTCACTTTTTTTTTTTCTCATAATCGATATGATGGCGCAATAGTCTTCATATAGAATAATTAATAATAATCAAGGGATAATTTATAATTATAATTAAACTAATATATTCCTCGTTTAACTCAGAATCTAAAAGTACCTATTTTGTTCTGAGTAGACATCCGTGCTTATACTTAAAATATAAAATACTTTAATAATATTTCAAATAAGCAATTGATATGGAAAATGTATATATTATTACGAAATACGAATTTCCTTTTTGTTAAGTTTTAGTTGAGAACCTAAGGTGAAATTATAAGTATGCACAAAGATGCGAACATTTGTAATTACATACTGACCTTGTATTTTCGAGCGCAGTGGGAAAAATTCGTTTGTAGATTTGAAAAATATTGCGCATACTCAAAACGTCATCAATACATCCCTGTTGTGATCAGTGCACCATAAAAATACACACTTAGGTAAACGTACAGCAAAAATGAATAGTTATGCAAAATGCGTATTAGTTGATATTATGTAACATCTTTTGGCACTTAACAATGTTTTAATTATTTATAAACAATAATATTTACAAATGAAACCAATTAAGAATCTTAAAACTACGAGAATACCATTATTAACAATATTAACCTTAATATATACGTTTGGCAAGCAAATAACCGATGTTGGCACATTTTTACATCGTATATTGTGTGCCAAAAATGTAAAAATAGTAGGTAAGATATGCATATTCGTGTTATAGCAAGATTTTGCAAATAATATATCTTCCGCAATTTCTCGGACAGTAAAACGTCTATTAAACTGCACAATTTCATTGACTTTTGTCACATGAGACATGAGCATCGCCTATCGATGTTGACGAACGTCCCGAATGTGGGTCTTCATCAACTGATTCCCCAGTTCCCCACCGTCTTTAAAACGTTTAAACCAGTCACACTGAGTAACACTGAGTACGTCCTAAACACTGATCACCATAAGCACTTTGCATCATTTTTTTAAGTCTCAGTTAAAGATTTATAAAGTTTAACACATTTTAATATTAATATGTTGTTTGTGAATATTATTCATTTTAAAAATCGCACAAGACACACGACTTGTCTACTTTAAACGCACACAGTTAATTGTTAGATAGCAATAAACATTTGGGATTTAATTAAAAAGATAGCTGTTTAATTCTACCTATTATATTTTAATGTAATAACTTTTATGATAGTGTATTTTTCTATTTTTAGAAAAGATAGTTCGGGAATTTTTTGAACAGGCCTCGTACAATGTGTTGATATACCTATTGTTTATGTACATACATTTAAACAAAGTAAATCGTGATTTGATGTATTCAGAAACTAGTTTCAATAAAAAAAAAGTCACATTGTAATTATAATATTAGATTCTTAGTGAAACGAGGAATATATTAATATTAGTAAAAACTGAAGATAGTTTAAAATAAAATTTTATGTGCGCTTTACAATTTTATATATTGTCGAAACAACAAAAATCACAATACTTTTGTAGTTAAAAATAAATAAAACTTTCAATTTTGATATTATAGACTTAAAAATTGAATACAAGAATTTTCATAATATTTTCATGTAGCTGTAAAAAATAATTTTTTTCTGGAAAGTTGTAAAAAAATTGCATAAGCGTTACAGTGTAATTTTGACAAGATTTGGATACTTAAATATATTACATTAATTTTCATATTATTATTATTATTATTATTATTATTTATTTCAACAGTGTATTATGTAGTTCCTCTGTTGTTTTTATTGTTATATTTAAATCTTTCACTATCTTATTGTTGAGCTATATAGGTATATTATCATGTATCAATCTGTAATTGTCGATACTAAAAGTTCTAAATTAAAAAAAAATAAATTAAATAAAATGTATTATGACCATATGATATTAGTTATTTAGTTATCATGCTATAAAATATTAATCGTAGAGTAGACTTTTAGAGACTCAAAACATTTAATGCCTATCTTCCATTCTTCTGGTTTCTGGGTTACGTATATGAATCAAATAATAATAATAACGTATACAATCGACTTCAGTTTACAATTTCTTTATAGAAACAATAACAGAATATTTTTTTATTTTGTGACAGTATCGTATCTGTATGGCTATAATAATGAATAATATTATGGGTTCTTTGGCTGAGAATACTTTAATTCAGAAAAATGTAGTGCGCCTTTAACGAATACTGGTAATGGCAAATATTTTTCTTATATGTATATATAAAAGTGTATTGTGGCTCCTGACATTGTATTCGAAATCCACATGGTAATATTTGCTTACAGAAAAGGTGCTTGGTTTTAGCTCTGGTCATAGACATAATAGACGAAGTCTAGTTGAATAATATTATTGTATTATGTCTATGAGCTCTGGTATGTATGGCAATAGCGGTTTGGACTGTTTTGAAAGAAAGTATTTTTGTTTCTTGAGACGTCGGTACTAGGGTAGAAGGAGTGATTTTCGTTGCGGAAGGTTGAAATTTTGAATGACCGTTTTATTGATTTGTTTGTTTTCAGATAGTCATTACGATATTCCGAATTATCATTCTTCACAGTTGTATGGCGGTTTGGTCTGTAAAAAAAAATATATACGTGTAAGGAGAAGTATTTTCTTATCTTTAGTATGTGGAGCATAAATTGTTAGCTGGTATAATGAGCTTATCTTTATTGGAGTCTTTAGCATTTTAAAAATAATTAAATTTTGCGTCAGCAAATTAAATACCAACGCTGCTTGGGAACTGTTGAATTTAGTAAATATTTCTCAACATATTATGTATTGAGTTAAATCAATTTGATCAACAATTGTTAATAAATAAGTTATTATGTCACTATGACAGTTATTTTCAATTATTCGAAGAACTGTTAAAAATGACCTCTCGAATAGGTACACCAATAAAAACCAACAAGTCACAAGATTATTACTCTATTAAAAATTACATCAGAACATTCAGATCCAGAACCGGGATACGGCTGACGCTACTGCGCTAAATTTTATCCGAAAATTCGACTTGGATACGCAATTTGATGTCATCGAGAACCAGCCGCCTGGGTACTGATCTCATTTTAAATGGAGGTATAGGTTTTTAGTCAGCATTTAATAAAATATTATTAATTAATTATTCGAACGATTAGTAAATACAAGCGGAGATAATCGGTGGAAAGGAATCATTCTGGTCGAAACTCGAAATCTTGACGGATGTCACAGACGCATAGATGATATAAGTTCTTATATTTCTATGCACTGACGTCGTACAAAAAAAAAAAAAAAAAATAAAGGTTCACCAAAAGAATCTATAAGCAATAAGTATTAAGTACCTAGCCGTGAGTAGAAATATAGTATAGGTATTTACAAAGTTTTCCGGTTGAATTTAATACGTTACTTTTATAGTGAGTTTCATTACTTTCATATTATTATTAGTATAGGTAATAACCATATTTTAATCATTTTCATTAATTTATATTACCTATGCCTTGTGGCTTGTACCTAACAAGTACCAATTAATTCGTCAAAATATTGGGAAACACTGGTGTTATAGATTCTGCGTCATGAACGTAGCTACGCGGTACGCCTCAACAGTCAATGGTACGTAGTTCATATATTCTGTGGTGCGGTCCCATGGATGGCGGTGCGAACTGCGAATGGTGCGATATGAATCTGTGGACCGGCACTCACTGTGGAGTGTAGATTTTCATCGCTTCCGTCCGTGGTTCCGGGCTCGTAACAAATTGTGACCGAGAACAGTGACAACAGACAAACGCGAAAACATTGATAACAGTCAACTACCGTTTTCAAACTGCTTTGTCTGCGTTCATCTACGGACATCGCTTGCTCCGGGTGTTGTTTCGTGACGAACGTTTAACGTACCGAGTAAGTACCCGATTAGTGTATCCATATTTTTGCGTTTGTCCATTATCTCTGTAGCGTTCACCTTTATAGTCCGCCATCACCATCACCTCCAGTCTGGAGAAATTGCCAACCTGTTAACGATCCGTGTTGTACGAGCCTATAACTTCGAGCCATAGTGTATGCAACAAAACATTTCACGACTCGACCGTGTCAGTGGACGGGGCAACCTTCGGTACAGCGTCGGTTTGGCACAATAGGCATTGTCTCCTGAGCCCACCCACAAACAAACGTAGAAATGCCGTCATCGAACGACGACATAGAATCGGACGAGGACGTAAGTATTATGTATGAAGTCATTAGTAACTCTTGTGCTGGTATTGGGTGTGTTTCGTTTGTATTATCCGGTATTGGTAATAATTTTGTTGACACAACATTGACCATATCTTTTTTGTTACTGATGATTGCTGTCCAACCAACAAACATCTTTTGATTCGTCTGCAATACTTTGCCGAGTACATTACCTATTTTGTCCATACACAGTTCTAAATCAATAAATTGGATATCTTTGATATGTTGATTGTATTTTCCATATTTATATTTTGTACTCTTGTGTAGAAATTATATTGTTGATAATGTTAAAAAATTTATCTAATTAAAACATTTAAATAGTTTTTATTACGATTAAATACAGCTGAATTTGTAAGATTATCCATTTTTTAAATTTAACTATCCCTTAGCTTAGTGACTTTAAAGTCTTTGACCCACCCTTGAACATTATGAAGAAAATGAAAACAGTTAATTAATTACTATAAAATTAGGTATTTACTTTAAATTTATTAACTTTGATAAGGAAAACAAATGGAGTCAGTATGCAGTTTGGGTAGAAGGGTTTCAACATTTTGCTAGGAAACCCAGCTTTTTGTTCCTTCTCGTAGGTTCGACATTCAGTTATTATATGTTTGCCCATAAGATATGTACTGCTATTATCACTCATTGGAATGAATTTTGACTTTAACAGGTCTTGGTGGGTAAAGGGTTGTTAGCAAATTCAAAGTCTGTTGTTGGAACTTATTTAATTATTCTTTAATTTAAAAACTTGATCAAAAAAAAATTATTTTTTTTTTAATATTATTTTTTATTTGATTTCAGGTAAGCATCTATAATGTAACAGATAATGTGAATTTATTTCATAAGGTATGTATTTTATGGTGGTTATTCTTATAGCCCTATTGTAATTATTTGTAACTCATCATGGGTGGATGATAATTTTAAATTCAGTAAGATTTTACTTATTCCATCAAATTATTATAATTATAATTATTTATTGAAACAGTTTCTACATTTATTAATGGAGCACAGACAACTGTATTGTTGCCATTTTTCCTTACAAAATCTCAGTAATTAATCTTACATAGTTAGTATTTTAAAGCAAGATATTGGTCTTGATACTAGATTTGAAAATTTCTAAATTTTTCCACTGATGAACAGTAAAAATAAACATTATTTTTTCTTAGTATTTATCGAACTGACATTTAACTACTGCTGTATTATTATAAAAAATAGTGAACTTAATTACTATGTTAATTTTAAAAATAATAATTTGATACACTTGAGAAGTATTATAGAATATTCTCAAAAGTTTCTTTGAAAAGTGAAGAAACATTTTTATTTTATTCCATTAATGGATTTTTAATCAAAGGTTGAAATAATACTGAATAAAATACACCTACTAGGTATTAGTACTCACTATAGTAACATTTAACATTTTTCAATTCTCAAAATAAAATTAAAAACGCATACCCACTAGAATTTATATCAAGTTTTTATACTAGAATAATTGCAGACAAAATTATTTTTTCTTTCCATAATATCCCAAAAATTGCCAGTTAACATCTACAAAAGTACAAGATCGTATAATTGATTTAGAATCTTAATATTTCAAAGTTCAGAAATATGTATTATATATGCATTATATAGATTAGACTTTACACTTAAAAATAATATATGTGAAAGAAATGGTAAGCAAATTTTGAAAAACATGATATTAATATATCTATTCATATTTTTACAAGTTATATTTTATTTTTCATGTAACAGTTTTAAAAAAATTGATTCTTTAATCATTTTACCTTGCCTACATTTGAATTTCCCTTATAATATCTTATAATAATTATAAATTATTCTTCATTTTAGATCAATAAATATGCCCAATAAAATAAAATAAATGCATTAATATACCAAATATCAAATATGCTAAAACATACAATATAAAACTTAATATTTTAATAAAACACATTTAACTATAGTATCTTGATATGGATTTCTATATCATCTAACATTAAATACAACTGAGCAAAATAAATATGCAGATGCATGAACTTGAGAATCCTGTTAAAAAAATTCAGACTATTCAATCAATAATTATTATGTATGTTTATTATTATGTATATCATTATATGTTAATTTCATGTCTTGCAAACTATTCAAACCCCCTTATCTTTTTCTTTGACTTTATTAACATCCCAATGAACCCTCTGAAGAAATTGGATTTTTTTGTGTAAAATAAAAAATCTTATTTTATAAAAAAAGTGATATAGTTTATATATACTATAATGGTACATCTAATAATTAATGTTAAAATTAAAATAAGTATAATATTTTTTAAGATAATATAATATGATCTTTGGTGTTATTTATAGATGATCAAATTATGTCGAAAGAATAGACATTTTCCTCAAAAATTAGTCGTAGATATGAGTAAAATGTATGAATGTTGCAGTGATAAGCAAAAAAACTCAAGAAAATTATGTAATTTTATTCTTAATGGCATAAAAAATATATCTGTTGAAAACGAAAATTCTTTTGATTATGCTGCTGATGTTTACAATGAATTGTTGCAACTATCCAAAAGAGATTCATCAAATTCACAGGTAGATATCTAAATTTTTAGAACCTAATGAAGATTTTTATAATTTGAAATATACTTATAAGTATTTGTATTAATAACTGTTTTTTTTTTTTTTTTTAAGTGCTTTTATTTCCATGAACATTTTAGCACAGCTGTTACAGAAAATTAATAATTGTTAATTGTATATTTAGTCTATCACCCTAGTGTTATTTCTCCTTGCATTTTTTATATTTCAATTGATTTCATGTTATTTTAATTGAAAATAGCATATTATTAAAAGATTTAATAAGTTATTATTATTATAATCTAGGCACTAATAACTTCTGGGAATGTTAAAATTGTATATTATTTTTAAATATGAAAAGAAACCTAATCCTAGATTTTGGTTTACAGTATTTAACTTCTTGACTAACACTACCACAATTTAAAATATAATTATACATACATTTATATACTCCTTTAATTATACCTTCTGTAATTGTAATGTCAAAAATTTAAAACATTTTTAGAATGAAAATTGTATTGCAAGTACTTCAAATGGTATAAAAAGAATTGCTGAATTCGAGAATGGAGATAATGAGACTAGAGAAATATTCAAAAGAGTAAAACATAATTATTATTTTAACATTAAATTCTAAAAAATATTTTTTTAATTTTAAAATTATTAATAGCTTTAATACTTTAGTGTGCCATTGATAACATACATTTGAAATGCTTCAATTTACAAAATGTTGACATAACTTTATTCAAACATATATAACAAATCTATTCAAGATTCATGGTTATATATCAATTCTGAATTGACTGTAAAAATTGTCCACAACCATCTTTGATGAATTAATGGTCAATTAATATCTTAGTTCGTAGTCCACACTCACAAAGGACTATTAGTCACTCATAATTTCATAGATGATTAAAATTAGCCCTTAATCTTATTATTTTGTTTACATGCACGAATATCAAGTTCAAAATGAGTTTCTTCAGACATAGCTAAATTTTCTTAAATATTTAATTTATTGTTCCATAAGTTGAATACTAACTGAAAGTTAATGGTATTTCATAACCTTTTTTTAATAACTGAAGAACAACTTAAATTTTGTATTGTCAATAACTCAAGTTTCTTAGCACACATATTCTTCTCGTATAAATCATTTTACTTTCAACTTCAAAACTTGTAGACTCGAAACTGTTCATTTGTATAGTAATTTTGTTGTGATTTCGCAGTTTCACAACCCATTAATTCATGTTTTTGACAAAAAATATTTAAAATAAACATAGAAAGTAAAATAATAAAACGTAAACTGTAACTTGATATGTTCAACATTACATCTATCTAAGATTACTAAATTGCATGTTTTTAATTCAGATTCTAAAATATGGTTTCCCACCACTCGAATAGCTAGATAATACAATTAAAAACCTGTTGTCAGTGGCAAACTGTATCAGAGCTAGGTATTAATTAATGATATTTTTTTAAATGTAATTTAATTTGTATATAATGATTTTATGTTTCAGCTTATTGAAAAGTGTTACCAAAATCCACATTTTCCTAACTCAAACATTGAAAAGATTGATAAATTGTATAACTCCCTTCCATCTGAATTTGTTAGTTCTAAATATTTTTCACAGTTACTTAAAGAAGCAGATCTAGCCATTTGGCCTGATACTAATAGTAGTTCTTACATTCATATTGAACATGTTTATGAACAATTATTGCTGTTTCAATCATCAATGATGGTAATATTTTAGCATTGATTATCTCTTAATATTAGCCTAATAATATTAGAGCTCAGGTTTCATTGTAAAGTTTATATTTTTTGGGTGATCTTATAACAGATACTTCCAAAGGTAAAACTCTTAATTTGCATTTGTTGATGCTTTTTAATTTTAGAGCATATTTAAGCATTTTTACTGTTATTTAATTTGTTTTAATGCATAATTATATGTTGAAAGGCTCGGTTTATTAACTAAAATTTAAATGATTTATATTATTATTTAAAGTTTATTTTAGTCAATACCATATTCTCTATGACAAGTTAATTTTCTCACATTTTAGTTGTTTTTTTTTATATATATGTATATAATTATTTAGTTTTTGTGAGCTATCTAATAATAATATTTTTAAAGTTGTTATTTTTTTGCTTTTTTATTTGACTTTTGAAGCTTTTAAATTCGAAACTTACTTATACTCTTTTCATTTCATTTTTAAATTATTAAAAAAAACTGTTAACAATTTTAATATTAAATTACTAATCCATTGAGATTTGTAATAAAAATTATTACTATTAGTAGAACTGTTAAAGAGTGCATATTTGTTATTTAACCATTAACTATGTTTGAAAAATATATTTTTGTTGAAAGCTTATTCATTTTTATTTTTATTTTTTTAAAGTGTCAAGATAAGATGTCCATAGAAAATAAAGAAATCAACCAGAAAAAATTGAAGAAATTAGCTGTTCTAAAAAAAGCTTTGCATGTAACTAAAAAGTTTATTTAATATAAATAAATAAATAAACTATTAGACCTTTTGGTTAAATAACATTTGTTGTACTTTTACAGTTTGCACGTAAAAAAATTAAAACTCTCGATGAATCTGAAATGGATATAAATAATGATGATGATTTTGGTTCAGATTCTTTATATATTCTAAAGGATAAGTAAGTTGTATTTAATTAGTTAATTTATTATCTTGAGAAATGTTTTAATAATTTTAATAATTCAAAATAAATAAAATGTATGCATTTTTTTGCTTGCATAAAATATTTAAGTTGGTGTTTCTTAACTCTTAAATAGTATGAAGAAATCATTGGTTTTAAATTAAATTAGTATCTTACGTTGTATGTAACTGTAAGACTTTTTTGAGTAATTTGAATATTTTCCATTCTTTAACATTTTTGATAAGTTGGTTTTTGGTATTTTTGTATATTTAGTATCATGACGAGTGGAAATCATATAAACACATCAAATATACCAAAGCATATTATAATATATACAATCATTTTAGTAATTAAAAATTTAACTTATCATGGCTTATTACAGTAAAAAGTTATTAGTATTAAAAAAAAATTGAATACCGTGTTGGCTTATAAACAATACCTGTTTGATTTTGTATTGTAATACAAATTTAAATTATACATATTTATTTACATATAAAATTAATTTTGAAATGACCCCCCCCCCTCTAATCATATATTTATAGCCTATTAATGCTTAATAGTTAATTTTCATAAAGGTTTTGTTTAAATATCTTATTTAAGGTTAGTCCATTTGTAGTTATTTTAATTAGTCAATCAATTAGTAATCATATTTAATGCTTAACAGTGATATTGTTAAATTTTATTAAAAGTTTTTAGTTGAATTGAAATTAGTATGTGTTGAGTTCTATAATATTAATAATCTCTTGTGATCTCTTGATAAAGCAGTAAGTTAATGAAATGAGTAATTTTAAATTTGTTTGAAGTGAAAATGTTGTTGGTTTAAAATGGTTTTTTTGATTGATTGATTTTTTTTAATTAAAAACTTATTTAGCTGTTAAATTATGATAGATTTGAAATTTATTATTGTTTAATATTTTCAAACAAAAAACATCAATCTAATTATTGTGTCCAATTCTACTACTGAATTTTAATTTTTTTTTTTTTTTTTTAGATATGAAAAAAGGGTAATTCAAATATACAAACGAATGTGTAAACTCGGAGATGAACCTGATTATCTCGAACAACCACCATTGCGTTTTAATGAAACAAATAATATTTTAGTTAATAAAGCGGTCGAAAAATTTTATAATATTAACAAACAGTTCCCTGATTATTTTGAAATATATTCCTTATTAAAACTATTAAATGAAAAAAAAAAATTGAATTGGACTAAATCTAAATTGCAAAATATTTGTGAGTACACTTATCAAAACTAAAAAAATACATTATAATACAAGTTAAACTTTATTCTAGCACATACTGCATTTCTGAAGTTGGGGAAACGATTAAAAGCAAATCGATTGAATGAGTACTTTGGTGATTTGGCAACAATGACTAATGAGGAAGATCCTGCTGAAAATAATGAAGCGCTCAGAAATAAACTTGAAGAAAGTAACCAAAAGTTATTAGCTGATTTAACCAAGGTAATATTTAGTTGTAGAAATATTGTAGCACAATAACTAAGTATAAAATAAATGGAGAATATTTTAAATTAAGTAATATTTAACTTAGGTTTATTATTTAATTATTTGACGAATAATTTTTTAGTTTATGTTATATTGATATTCCAACCAAATCTTATGACATTATCAGTTTTCAACTATTATTATTGTTTCACTATTTATAAAATATAAAAACAAAAAGTTATGTTTTTTTAGTTTGCTGTTATAAATCTTCAAGGTGTTCAATTTTAATTAAATAGTGCTAATATATTTATCAAGTGAAATACTTTGTTTTTTGTTTGATCAAATATACAATGTGTAATATTTTTCTGGGAGTTTTTAAAAATTTGAATAACTATAGTTAATAAGATTAAATAAATTCAAACATTTTCGTTTTTATATGGTTATTTAAAATCAATATATGTAAATACGCTCAACATTTTATTATTTTATCATGCATATTAATTATTATTATTATTTTATAGGTAAGGGATGAATTTATAAACAAACAAGATTATGCTGGAGAAACAAGTTCTAGTCTTAATAATTCTGAATGTGAGATCAGTTCAGAAGATGAATATATTGAGGAGAATTTTAATAAAAATTCTAAATGCATCAAACCTATATCAATTAAACGAAATAGGCAATCATCATATACTTCAGAAGATGAAAAAATTCCAAAAAAAAGTAAAAAAACTATATATATGGAATCTTTTGATTTAATACCAAATACGATAGGAGGAAACTCAAGTATTAATAAGACTGATAAAAACATAGTAGATGTTAAGAATGATAATATTGATATCTTGGATACAACAATTATCATTAATGATGTGGAAGCTCCAAATAACATTTCAACAACAGTATCAGAAAATATTAATTACTGCAAAGAAAATAAAGATAATAATATTTCAGTTGAGGAAGGATCTATTTGTGATACTGAAGATGATGGTACCCTAGTGATTGATGAAGATCATGATGATAAACTAGTTTCCAAAAATTCACATGAAAATGAAGTTCAATCAGCAAAGATAAAAAATAATTCTATGCAAATTAGTACTGTGACTGTTGACAATAAGAGAAGTGATCCAATTGTTTCAGAACCTATTGTAGTGATAAATGACGATAGTGTAATTGAATTGAATGATCTTGATGATTCAGATGTAGAAATTACTTCTTGTGATACTTCCAGAGTTCCAGTGCAAAATAAAAAATCTCTAGAGAATATAATTAAATCTAGTATGTTTAAAAAATATAAATTCCTTTTATAGTTTTTACTTAGAATAATATCATGATGTTTTATTTTTAGTGAACTTTGAAAAAAAATATAAATTTGGTCAAAACCAGCTGTCTATTAGACATCCGTCTATTAATTTTCCATCACGCGTAAGTAAAGCTATCTACTACATAAGTTAATTTTTTGTGTATGTAACACTCCTTCAGACCAATAATGTTTTTACTGTTATAAAGGGTGGTCATAATGTCTCTAATATTAATCGAAGTTCAACTGATTTTGTCAACCATTGGGTTATGAACGATCCCAGACGTTCAAGACCAACTTATAACAAACATGAAAATTATGGTAGAACACAGTAAGCATATATTCTTAATATCTATTTAATCTTAATGTAGATGATTTTAATGTACTTATTTATTAGCCTGTTGAGTTTCATATTATTCATAATTAATTTATATAAAAATTATGAAATATTTCAAATAATACAAATAAAAATGAAATTTCTTGTCTGAAGTATGTACAAATATTAACAAGTTTTAATATAAAGAATCATTGTTAGGTTTGAAAAAATAACATTATAGAATTAAAATATTATTTTTAATATATTTTCTAAGGAGGATCCAGCAACTCAGCAACTTGGTCATTTGCCCACCTTGTAGGTTTTGTGTTTGTATGTTCATACAAATTATAAACAAATTATATTTATTTATTATAAATGTGCAACAGTTCATGAATTACTCCAATTGATTCAAGATTAAGATTTAAATTAAATATTATTTGGAATTTTTTTTTTACAATGCCCATAACTGTAGCTACGTATGAATGTAGTTATAGACAGAGTTGGACGTTATTCAAAATACATTTTATCTAGATGATTATTTAGGTAAAATTTTATTTGGATAAAAATTTAGTCAAAAGATTTTTTTATAATTATTCGAATACATTTTTATTCAATTAATTTTAAATTTTGATTAATCAAATTAAAAATTATTCAACCAAATTTCAAACATAGATTTTTGAATAATTTTTGTTTATTCTATTTTGGTAAACATATGATTGGTAATTAAAAATGGGCACATATAAACAAAAATTGGCATAACATCATCATACTCGTAAGATCAAAAGATAATTTAATGATTTTTTTTATCCAGCAAATTTTTTGAAGGGAATGTGAATTTAGTTGGTACTTTATTATCAATAGTTTTCAAAAACGTCAGGAAAACCACCCAAAAAAATAATGGAAAAACAGGCTTTTTTACGTATAATCACCTTTTGACAAAATAAATTGTTTTATTATGCTTTAACTTAAAAACGATAAACCGCAAATACTTGAAATTTTCACCTATCTGTAATTAGGAGGTTGTGCTGTGTGTTATTTTAGTTTTGTCTTTAGTTGGGTGCCGTAATTGTCTATAATTATATGAAATTGAAAATATAAATATCATTATCATTATCATCCTTTTTATTTATTTTGTTTCTTTCTTGAGTAATATAAAAGATTTTGAAAAATATTGTATCGAAAAATGTTGTGGTTGGGTATGCTTAATTATTATAATTAATTATGCCCATCAGTTGTCTTACTGATTTCATATTTTACAATTTAATTAATTAATGTGATTAATGATAGGGTTCATAAATGTATGTAATTTGTAATGTTTTTTTTTTATTTTTAATATAGTCCAATCATTAGACAAAACTTAACAAGTCACAATATGCAGTCATCAATTCAAAAAAATATACAAACTGCAAGACACTTCAATCAACGTTATTCTAACTCAAATCAGCAAAGACGTGTCCCTAATAATCAATCATTATTACAACAGGTTTATATAATATTATATAATTTAACTTATAATTTATTGAATTTGATAAAATATTAATTTAATAAGTATAAAGTATCTATTTTATTTTATTAATAAATATAATAATTATTAGTTATACAACAATTTGCATAGGACAGTACCAAAATATTTTCCATAACATAGCAATATTAATTCAAAGTAAAATTATTTTTAAATTTTTATATATTTTTTTTTCAAAATAATTCCATAAGATATAAAATTTGTTGGTTTCCAGCATTACAAAACTATTAAATCTTAGTGAATTCACCATTTCATAGTTAGCATCTCTATAGCATATAACATTTTTAACATGTTGAGGAAGCTCCCAACAACTTAGGCTTTAGCCCCTTCTTATTGATGTTTGGTTGGGTGAATATAGTACAAGCAAAAATAGCAAATTATTATTAAATGTAAAATATGGTATAACATTGTAGTATGAGTAATACTTTATTCACCAAAAGCCTAACCCTCTTTACTTTTATTCTATAATACAAGATTTCATCTTTTGTCTTTTATCTTTTGAAAATTGTTGAAAAAAATTGATGATGAAGCTTTTATTAGAAATGTAAGTACCAAAGTACCTATATTATTTACACGAAATCTCTATTAAACAACTACAATAGAGTTATGTTCAGTCCTTGGGTGCATGTGTAAAATAAAATACATAAATGATTATCTATTATATTCAACCACTTAATCAGAATATGAAATCTAGACAATTATTATACATATTTTTCTTCATAGAAACATGTCAAAAGAACAAAAAAAATACAAGCTCACTTTTTCCCAACAGAACTGTATATAATAGTTTTTAAAAACAAACATAAATCAGACTATGTGTATAGGTAGCATTAGATGGTTTAAATTATTTTATTTAGTGATTTCAGAAATTGCTTGTATATTAATTATAAATAATTGTTTTAAATTTATTTTGTAGTGCGTAACAACTATGACCACAACAACTACAGTTCGACAAGTAGTTCGGCAATCTTCAAAAAATATCCAGAGAGTTAATCAGCCTATAACTCAATCAAATAGTCATAGCCAACCTGAATTAATAGAATTAGATTAATATTAGCCTATAAACATATTTTTTATTTTCATTTGTGAATCATTTGTTTTTATTGTAATTTTTTTAATATTAGACCAAGTCTATTTATACCTAATAATTGCTGTAAGATAATGTTTCCAATATATTATTATTGTATAATGTATAAAGAAGTTTTCTAATTTATGTAATATACAGTATGTATAGTTTATATTTTATAGTAATGTATATTGTATGTAATCATACAAAAAGTGAATTTATTACTCATGATTAAGTATGATTCTCTGAGGGAAGCCTTTAAGGTCTTATGCTGAATTTTATTTAATTATTTAATATTTTTGGCTCACATGCCTACATTTCTTCATTATATTTCATTGTTTTTATTATTTTTCCTAACCTGGAAATATTCAATATTTTAGTATTTGTTATTATTATGTCATTTCAAAATTATTAAACCATTTACTTATTATTAGTGTATAAAAATGTCAAAAACCCATCATTTTTTCCAAAACTCCTATTATTCAAGCAGCATTTCTAGAATTTTCTAGAACTAAGACTTCTAGAAGTCTTATGAACTTGAACCAAAATATGTGTATTCAAAATAAATACATATATTTATATTTAATTTTAAACAACTATTAACTAACATTGAGAGCAAAATATTTGATTCATTTTGTTAACAAAAGGATGGTCTTCTGGTTACAACGTGGCATTATGAATAAAATAAAAACAATAGCATTAAATCTAAAATTTTTTTGAATTTGTGAACTATTCAACTATGCTTTCAGTTTTTATCTGTATTGGTAAAATGTAGAAATATAATCAAGATCAAAGATAGACTTGTTCAGTAGATCCGGAGGCTACCAAATGACAATAATAAACGATTAGTTAAATAATGAGTAAATTAAACAAATGCTGAAAAATAATTCAATGTAGATAAAAAATATTTTGGCTTTGACTGGTGTTGTCATGGCTTTGGGATAAAAAATATTATTAAATCAAATGTTTTGGGACATGGCTTCTTTAACACCGATAAATGGTGGTCAAATAGGAAGTTGAGACTTGGTAACAATGTTTAGGTAGTTAACAACGATAAACAATGACTAGTTTTTGTCAAATCACAAGTGATCATTTTAGGTAGTGAGGGTTAATATAGTAAATAATGGGTAAATAATACTGTTGTACTAGTTCAGAGTTCTGTTGTACTATACAATAGTAATTAAATCAAATGGAGATCAGTAGATGCACACTTATGTTACCATTTAATATTAATAAGTATTGAAAGATTGATTGAAATCCAATTCCAAGGTCTATTATTTAACTATAATATTGTTGTCCAATAGGAAAAATTACATTGCAAATTTCTTCTTATCTCAGGCCGATCCAGATTTAAACGAACCACCACGTAGCCATCTACGCTTACTACTGGTATAACTATTACACAGGTCTATCATTTTTACTTAAGAGGGGTGTATCGTATTTATGGACAAGATCTATAAAGAATTGAATCATCCTTATAAATTTTTTATAGGTATATGGTGTCATCAGGTCATCTTGAAAAGTTTATCGGATGCAAAATATAATGTATGATATGGAATAACAAAATACCTACAGGCCTTCAGGTTATCAGTATTGTAAAAAATATTTTTAAAAAGTATTTAAGTAATTAGGTATTCAATTACTTTTCAAATAAAGTATTTAAAATACCACATAAATACTTTTCATACAAATGTATTTGAGTATTACTTTCGAAAAGTATTTGAAATA
Organism: Chaitophorus viminalis; assembly: GCA_025469195.1. Classification (NCBI taxonomy): domain Eukaryota; kingdom Metazoa; phylum Arthropoda; class Insecta; order Hemiptera; family Aphididae; genus Chaitophorus; species Chaitophorus viminalis. The sequence continues at coordinate 682,997 of JAIPRK010000005.1, forward strand.
ATCTTCAAATACAAAAGTAATAAAAAAAAAGAAAAACATTTTTATATTTCATTTAAAAAACTAATTAAAAACAAAAATTTGTTACATTTTATGAACATAACCTGCTCAAAATGTTCATCAGTCATATTATTATAGTCCTTTTTTTTTCGTAATAAACATTCAACATAATACGATAAGTCGATAATACGAATACAAATGTGTTGATTGTATTTTTTATAGTAGGTAATATTAATAAAATAATAACAATAACTAATAAGTAGGTAATAACCAATTTGAATGCATGTCCAACAATATTATAGTCTCTATAGGTAATCCAATAACTATTTTCGTCTTTCGTAAAATGCAATTAAAAGAAAATAAAACGTCAATAATTAATATAAAATTATTTTATTCATTGATACAATAATCAATTTGTTTAACTAAAAAATTGGTTTCACTCAACAATAATGAATAAACCGTTTTCTATAATCATGCTATAAAAAAGTATTTTAGTTCGGGGAAATTTGTCATTAAAACAAGATTATACAAGATTATATGAAAATCTATAATCATATAATCTGTGTTAAAACCATAGTGTAGGCCCGCTTAGAAAATATTATCAACAGATGAATACTGGCACCAAATACCTGGAATAATGGAATAACCCGAAAATAATAAATTTAGGAATTATACCTTATAATAATCAATACAATTTTAAGTCACAAAAAGATATTTATATTAATTCATGACTAAAAGAAATAATAAACAAAAAAAGTATTTAATAAAATTTTATCGAGTAGTAAAAAAAAGTATTTAAAATACTGTTCAGATACTTCAAATATAAAAGTATTTGAGTAAAAGTATACAAATACTTAACAACACTGCATGTTTTGGATGTATTTCACCGGCCATTATTTCAAGTTATTGAAGGTAACCAATTAATGTAAAATAAATCATCAATCAATATCAGTAAATACCAGAGGATAGATAAAAATAATACTATAATATTATAGGAGTAATTATAGAACGGAAATACCAACTACCAATATTTAGTCATATTTTTCTGGAATTCCGGATGGCAGAGTGGGGCCGGCGGGGCTCACCATTGCGCTATTGACACCTATGATTATTGGCCATTTTCATTTGTCAATTGTCAGTTTCAGTTTCACTAGTAAACACGCAGAACGCAGTGCTGCTGTTCTGCTGTAGTCACTACTTCAGACTTCATTAATTTTTTTTTTTTTTTATACCCTACAGCCAGTAATCAGTAAGGTTCGAATAGTTTAATTAATATTAAAGCATCGTTCTGTTTGCATCGTCACTGTTTTCCATAATTTTGGTTGGAATTATGGATTTAAATTTTTCATGTAAGTACTACCTAAAGTAATTTTTAATAACATTTACAGGTAAATTCCAGCTCTATACGTACGCAAGGAGTTTTTATAGTGGGTCGTGAAAACATTATTTACTTTTAGATTCTGAACTGGGTGATGGAATCTATTGGTTTTACAATGATGTGTGTCTTTTTTTTTTTTTATATTTTTTTTTTTTTTGTGTCATCACGTTTTGGGGCAGTAAAAATGCTTTGATTTTGACAGCAACTTTTCTGAAAGGAAAGTGAATGTATATGATACTTGGGCAAGTCAAAAATCCAATTTTTTTCAATACTTTTTAAAAAAAAACGATAAATAATTACAAAAAACCGGGAAATTTTACACAAAATCACGTTTTTACAAAGTAGATATTTTTAAATGCTTTAACTGAAAAACGAAAAATCGCAACAACTTGAAATTTTCACCGAATCATTATATTGGCGTTCTCTACACATGGTCGTTAAGTTTTCTAAGTATTTCGACTTACTTATAGACAATTTAAATATTCGATTTTTGTAAAAAAAAATTTTTTAAACATCAATAAAATTTATTTGGCTGTCCGAAAACTTGAAAATTTAATACAATGTTTATGATAAGTTATATTCATCGTTACTTGAAGGTATTGTAGATTGTTTTACTCATTTTTTTTTTTTATAAGCCCATAAATTTCAAATTTGTATTAAATGTGTCAAAATCACAATAATTTGCAAGTTATTTTGTAGATAAGAATTCATAAAATTTATTCTGTTCATACTTAAAGTTCAAAATTTTAACACTAGGTTAGGTTATTCAAAAATATATAAATAAAGAACGGGTGGGCCCCGCTTTGCTGTACAGTTGGGGGTGGAGTGTACCTCGTTTATAGGATAGGTCATAATTACAATGGATTTGTTAAATTTGAATGCAATGATAGATATCATTGTACCTATACAAATAACGATTCTGAACGGAGTTAATATGTTTGTCTAAAATGTGTATATACTTATTTAGTATTTTATATTTAAATTGAATTATAATGCAATTTCGTAAAAATTTAAATTTAAAACAGTCATAAAATTTTCCCTCTCAAGTCTGGTAGAATTTGTTTTATATATTATTGAAGGTAATTTTATGGACAACCTACTGTTAAAATTTTGAATCTTAAGTATAAACAGAAAAAATTTTATGAATTTTCAACTACAAAATATCGCGATTTTAACATATTTTATACAAATTTGAACTTTATGGGCTTATAAAAAAAATTTGAGTGAAACCATCTCCGATATTTTTTAGTTACAATTAGTATTACTTAATCATTTAATTCATTTTCAAGAGATTTTGGACAGCCAAAAAAAATTTAAAAATATTTAAAAAAAAAAACTTACAAAAATCGAAAATTTAAATTGTCTATAAATAAGTCAAAATACTTTGAAAACTTAACCATGTATAGAGAACACCAATATAAAGATTTGCTGAAAATTTCAAGTAGTTGCGGTTTTTCGTTTTTGAGTTGGAACATTTTAAAAAAATGTAGTTTGTAAAAACGTGATTTTGCGTAAAATTTCCCGTTTTTTAGTAATTTTTTTTAACGTTATTTTCGATTTTTGCCAAAAGTATTAATTGCCCAAGTACCATCTACATTCACATTCCTTCCAGAAAAGTTGCTGAATAAGCAAATCAAAGCATTTTTACTGCAAAAAAAATTGTCGTCAGACAAAAAAAAAAAAAACAAAATCAATAGATTCCATCACTCTGTTCAGAATCTAAAATTTCTACCGGACCAAAAGGAAAAAATTTTATGATCGTTTGAAATTTAAATTTTTACGAAATTGCATAAAATAGCGATTTATGGTTATACGATTTTAAATATTTGTTATAATTCAAAAAGTATAAGTTGCAGAAACTTGAAATTTTCTCCAGTTGTTAAGATAGGCATTTTCTTTATGTCATATTTTTTGCAAAATATTATATTGATTTTTAAGCCACTTATAGGCATTTAAAAAATTCGAATTTTTACATTTTTTTTTTTTTTATAATCGGTGATAAAAAAAATTGACTAATACAAAATACTTGAAAATTTAATAGAATATTCCACACAAGTAGTTTTTATTGTCATTCAAAAATCATCAAAATCCATTAGCACAATTTTTTTTATAAGCGTTTAAACAGCGAATATTGACATAAAATTACAAATATAAAATATAATATAATATATAAAATTCTAGACTGACAAATCATATCGGTTTTTGAAATTTGCTTCAACTCAAAAACGAAAAACCGTAACAATTTGAAATTTTCACCAAATCTTTATATTGGCATTCTCTATACATAGTTAAGTTTTCAAAGTTTTTTTTACTTATTTATAGATAATTTAAATTTTTGATTTTTGTAAGTTTTTTTAAAATCCATAAAAAATTTTTGGCTGTCCAAAAACTCTTGAAAATGTATTAAAGGATTAAATATAAGTTATACTAATTGTAACTAAAAAATATCGGAGATGTTTTCACTCAAATTTTTTTTATAAGCCCATAAAGTTTAAATTTGTATAAAATGTACGTTAAAATCGCTATAATTTGCAAGTTATTTTGTAGTTGAAAATTCATAAAAAATTTTTTGTTTATACTGAAGATTCAAAATTTTAACACTAGGTTTTCCATAAGCTTACCTTCAAAAATATATAAAAAAAATTCTACCAGACTTGAGAGGAAAAATGTTATGACTGTTTTAAATTTAAATTTTTACGAAATTGCATTATAATTCAATTGAAATATAAAATACTATATTATTATATACACATTTTAGACAAACATATTAACTCCGTTCAGAATCGTTATTTGTATAGGTACAATGATATCTATAATTGCATTCAAATTTAACAAATCCATTGTAATAATGACCTATCCTATAAACGAGGTACACTCCACCCCCAACTGTACAGCAAAGCAAGGCCCAACCGTTTATTTTTTTTTTTTTTTTTATCATTTCATAGCCATTTTCAGCAAGTCATTACAATCAAGATTTAGCACTTTTGAGTCTGAATTGTTTAATTTATATGCAACAGCAGCTTTCTTATCACACTATAGTCCAGTTGCTTTTTAATGGTTTGACTTTTGCATAATTTGGAATCTATTGTAACTTATCTTCATGTACATCTGTATGTTTCATATTAGGATCCAATTATTCTCTTCCAATCGATTTTGCTGTGGTTGGAAGTTGATGAACCTGGTAGAAGAGAACCCAAAATTTTTCTTTGCCAAACAATATGAAAAATCATGTTATTTGGCAAAGAAAAATCGATCTGATCTACCAACAAACCAAGTAGTGGTGTCCTGAATGTGGTCAGTAAAAGTAACTAACATAGCATTTACCACATACTTGTTTGCATTGCACAGTAAATTGTTCTTCTGACCAATATAACATGTTCATATCTACATTATTTTCATCATTTTCTAGAGGAATTTGTTCAACTCTATATATTTGCTGAACCACTTGACATTCAATTCATCTCCCTGAACATAACAAATTGCTATTAATTCTATTTCAAGAGAAAATCAGGAGTGCATTGATTCGAACGACACATTGTATATTCTAATGTCTTATGGTAATACTTATTTTCATTAACGTTGGTTATTATTTCATTATTATTATTTGTATTTGATTTCTTATGAACAAATGGTTTTACTTCTATTAAATGTAATCTTTGACTAGTTGAAAATGTATAGCTAAATGTTGTAACTTTTTATTCTACATTGTGTAATTTGAATTTATAAAAATAATTTACGAGGTCAAAGTTACCAATGAACTCTGGTGGTTTAGGTATTTGAGATTGTTTTCCAACTTATTCATTTTACAGTTATTACAATACTTTTTATTTTTATTAATTGGATATTCTGGTTTTGGATACTCAAATCGTCCAAATTTATCATCATATTGAAGAAATATTCAATGCAACCTATCACTAGTATCGTCAGTGCATTTGTTGCAACAACAAACATTTTTACACTCAATTTATGATCTTTCCATATCATTTGGTTCACATCAATGATCAATGCCATTTATATACTATATAATTATATACCATTTTATAATCTCTTGTTTAGTTGGTGTACATTCTACATCATCAAATAAACTTTCAATACTTTTAATAAGATCTTTTTCTATTTCATGGTTTTCCTTATCATCAGCATCATTATTTAATTGAGCAGAAAACATATTTTCGAATACGTCTCTCACTAATTCTGTCTTAGTGAACTCTCGTTTACTAACATTAGTCTTTATACCTTTGGTTTGATTTGTAGTCTTTCCTTATCTTTTAGCCGGAGATTTAACTGACTTTGCAGCTCCTGAAAGTTGACTAAGTGTTTCGATTAATTATTTGTGTATCGGTTAATGGTAAAATATATTCGTTATTTGAATCATAGTCTTCTATTTCATTGTTTCTCAACCTTTTCAATGTCGTGACCCCCAAAATAGGTATAAAATACAGTCAATCACTTCGCGACCCCCCTCCATCTAGGTTAGGTAAAAACTTAAACAGTAAAAATATCCTATCATTCGAAATATAACATTTTAAATACCATTTTATAAATACCATATCTAGTAACTTAAGCTTATCAAGTTTGAAATTTATGTATTAGGTCGTTGGTAATTTTCATTAGTGGAAAAGTGCCCGTTTTACATTTTGTAAATCAGCGTTTTATTATTTTTGACCTGCGCGACCCCGAGTTACGGTGTTCACGACCCCCTGATTGTGAAATGCTGTTCTACTTGATCAATAACAAATTAAGCATAAGTGATAAAATCTTTTTCACGGAAATTATTTCCAGATACCGGATTTAATGATTTGACTATACAACTTAGAATATCCTCATAAGATGGATTATCATTTTCACTGTCCAACATATTTGAAATTACGGTTAAACTTAATCATTTTTTCATTTACAGACTTCAAATACTTATAATCACAATGTGGTTCTGATAACAAATATTCAGCAGATTCAGTTCATACACCTATTTTTGTTTTGGAGTCATCACCATATGTTGTTATCCACCACTCCAATATAGGACTCGGATTCTTCGCCGCAACGCCATTTTAAGTATCCGGACTACAGTCTTGTGTAGGTTGTACAAAACCAGTTAAATATATTGGAACATCACTCTCATCATCCATGAATCGAATAAGCATAAATGAAAATTTTCAACTTTTGTACATAATAGATTTGATAAAAACTAAATTTTATCTTGAATAATTTTTGAGTAAATAGATATTACTTTTATCTTCAGTAGGTATTTACTTTTCAATCAAGGTGTACTTAATACATTTTTGTTGAAAGTTCATCAAAACATTATTTTATACTAAATTTTGCACTTTATACAAGGTTAAGATTACACAAATTAAATTTTTCATATTATGTTATGTATATTTTATTAATCTAGAATAAATAAATCATTAGACTTTACATACATGACGACTTGTTCAAAATAACTATTTATTTTATGTGGAACCCATCTTTAAAAATGTATTTGTGCTATGTGTGATATTGATATATGTATTATAATTAATTCTGAAATATGTTATTTATAATATCCAAGAAAATTCAATTTTATTCTAATCAAATTATTGAAGCACTATCATCAAATGATGTATTTTATTTTTATTTATATCATTAGGAGCTTAAAATTTAATAGGTCTTCCGCAAATTGTTGTGGTGAGCAGTCAGAGTTCCGGGAAGAGTAGTGTCCTGGAAAGTTTAGTAGGAAAATCGTTTCTGCCCAAAGGCATTGGGATGATAGCTACACGTGTGCCATTGGTTCTGCATATAATTAATCAGTCAGAGTTTGAACATAAATCCAGTGAATCAAAAGATTATACTCAGGATTAGGCCACATTTCTTCATAAGCCGAATATTGTGTTTAACGATTTTGGTAAGGTCTGTAAAGAAATTGAATTGAGGACGAAAGAACTTGCGGATAATAAAAAAAAACATCAGCGATGAACCGATCGAACTAAACGTTTACTCTAGATGTCTGTATAATCTGCCTTTCGTCTAACTAAAGAAAACATTGAGGTTCAGGCACTAGACATTAAAACAAAGATTACTATTAGGGATTTAATCTTGCATTACATCAAAAACCCTAATTCGATAATACTGGTGGTAATCTCTGCGAAAACAGACCCAGCTACTAGTGAGAGTCTGCACCTAGCCAAATCTGTAGACCCAAATGGTGACCGTACAATTGTGGTCGTTACGAAAATGGATACCATAAAATCAGGCATGAATGCCATTGAATTTCTCATTGTAAAAATAATCCCGGTTCAACTAGGAATTATCGGTGATTTTAATAAATATTCTCTTGAACAAGAGAAGACTTATTTTGAAAAAATATATCCTACCGTTGGGGACAAGCAAGGAATGATTGTTTTATGGAAAACACTTGCATACCAGTTCATAAAGAAAATTAAAGAGACCTACCCAGACCTGAAGTAACAGTTTTTAGACGTGTATCTTACGAATAAAGAAAAATTAAGGCAGCTCATAGATCTGAAGACTAATTTTGATCGTTTGTTGCTCGATTTGCTTATACAGATTGGAACCCGTTTTGTAGCTAGTTTAGATGGTCAACTAAACAGCAGATCTCTGAAGGAATGTAATCAAGGCTCTGAAATATATCACTATTACAAATCCTCTTTAAAACAGAACATGGATAATATCAAACCACTACTGGGTTTATCTTCTGTTGATATTATAAATGTGATGAAAAACACATCATGTTCAAATGACATGGGTGAATTTATGCCGGCCAAAGCATTTGATTTTATCGTTAAAAAGCAATTACAAATGCTTGAATCGCCGTTAATAAAATGCGTTCATTATGTACACCAAAAATTGATGTCAACTGCTGTTATTATAGAAAATGAATTTTCTGAATCTGAAATGGATTTCAATGAACTTGAAGAGAAAATAATCAATATGTTATCAATGTTTCTAGACAAGAATAAGGAAGACTCAATTAATGAGGTTACTACGATGTTGAATTACCAAAAATCATTGATAAATACCAATGATCCTGAGTTTATTCATCACATTCAATAGAAACGCTTCAAAGAAAAATAGATAAGGAATGGGCAAGTATACTAGTTGAAATCTTAGGTACATTTTCTGTTAATAGTGAATTGTCAGCGGCGGCTGAAGATCTCACTGATTGTATAGAACATTACTTTAATGTGGTGAAAGAAACGGTCCAAGTTATGATTCCCAAAATCATTATGAACAAATTGATCAACAATATAAAACTAAATTTCCCAGTGGAACTAATCTCCAGATTTTATAATTCAAATGACCCAAAGATGATGAGAGAGTGGTTGTTACTCTCTAAAGACATTCATAATCAATGGTATTATGTTCATACTAGTGTATTTTTAATAAGTGATAAAACATACGTGTTTAATGGTAATGATAATACAGGGTATTTGTAGGTCCTATATATTATATCAGAATAGTAACAATAAAACATGCGAACTGTCCAGTAACAGTTTTATATATTATTATAAGGTCAACGACTACACTCATTTGATGGTCGGTACAAAATCCACAAAAAATCATCTTTAACACCCATTAAAATTATCATAACAAACAACATACCTAATTTCAATTTAAAATACAATATCTAAACACATAATATTATACAATTAATTATATATAAACTGATATAATAGTTTGTATTATTACATAGTACTACATATTATTTATAAATCTACAATGTTATAGGGTATACTTTTGTTCATTACAGCTATATAAAAATACTCCAATAACATTTATATTATATTTGATTATTAAATAAACACAAATGTGTTTCTGTACAATTATTTCATTTTTGTATAGCAAAAATGGAGCCGTAAGAAGCTCTTGAAGGAATGAAGGCACTTGAAGTAAATTTGAATATATTATATATATTCTGAAAAAAAAAAAAATTATCATAATTTTGGAAATTTTAAACTAATATTTCTTAATTTATCAGAGAATTATGTATTTTCAAGTATTTATTTATAATTCATTTTTATTAAAACAAAAATAAAATAAAAATTAGATAGTATTACTTAAATGAAAACTCATTCAATACTACCCATCTAATTTTGTTCAAACAACGGTTTTTAGTTTCATAACTGGACTTTTCTCGATTAGATTGCTGCAAAGTTGTCTACAAAATTTTTAAAATCAATTTCTCTAACAACTTAATTTTCTATAGATAGATAAATTAGCTAAGTTTGAAAATCCTTCCTGGCCTATTATAGTCTTGAATAATTATTTATGAGTTAAAATTTGCTACAGTAATTTACAGGCATTGTAAAGAAGTCTACGTTTGGATACGATTCTTTTAAATCGTGAATTGTTATTTTGAATTAACTGTAGTAATTCAAGAACTGTTGCTCATCGTCAGAAATAGTTGATTGCACTACGTGCAGAAAATTGGAAATCTCATCAATAAATTCAGCACCATTGATATGTAATTTTTTATAACATTTTATTGCTAAATCCATCACTGTTTTTTTAATTTTGTAGTACTTAGAAGGTTGGGTTAACAATGATGCAACTGACAAATATCCAAAATCATCGGCGCAGAGTTCGGTAAAGTTTGTAAATGTATAATAATATTTAGCAATGTGATTTTAATAATATCCAATTATAATAACACTAATAAGTAACAAACTAATAACGTTAACTACGTTAGTTACGTGGACGAGCTAAAATATGACTGTCGACACCGCGCTGCGCCGAGATCGCTTATAATAAATTATTAGATAAATCATAAGTAACTAATACCTAATAATAAACTAACAAATAATGCAAAATGTTCGCAACAACGACTGTAAAGAGACAGCGAGTATAATAGTACTACTACACTGAGCAAATATCATTGAGTAGGGCGCAAGACTTATGCAATGTCAAAATTACAATAACATTTTACTTCATAATTTCCGTTTTATTGAAATTCAATTTATTGAATTTACATTAAATTAGGAACAGGCACTTTTCTGTAACATTCGTAATGTTTTTTTATAAATCGGAAATCCATCGATTCGCTAGATTTATAGTTATGCGTGTCAAAAGAATATGGACTCGAAGAATATAAACTCGGGTTTATATGATGGAAACGTTGTTCGAGATAATATGTTTACTACAGTAACTTGCATTTTTTATACTTTGCAGTTTAGCACGTACAACGACCGTTGCACAACTAGATAAGTTTTATTATATTATTGTCGTTAAATTTGTCACCGATTAATGGACAAACATACTATTATTATGTATTTGTATAGTCAGACAGATGTAAATAATTATATATGTACCAATGTACCATCAGTTAATTGTTTTTAATCTATAGACAGTCAAAATACACTCGTACATATAAGTATAACCCCTGGTTTGAAGACCAGTTTGTTTCTTTCCGTCAGACACGATCGGTTGAAGTCGTAGAAAAAAGATTTTTTATTTTGAAATTCATTTATAAAAGTCTTAGAAATACTGGAACAGAGAAGAACTTCTATAACAATCCATGAGGTAACAAGGTAAGACTATAAGAATTCAGTGTTCACTAAATATTTTTCTATGCTTCATCTTTAAAATAAGGTAATAGAATAATATTTCTGATATTTATTCACTAGGGTTTTTAGCCTAACCTATACAGCTTTTATCGTTCTTTAAAATTTGATGCAATGCTTCATAACAACAATAATAGTTTTAGAAAACCGACTAGCCAGTAGTTGTTTTTTGTACATGGTTTCGTGTCAATATTGGTTGTTATGAAGGCAATTTCTCAAACAATGTCTTTCTTAAAATAGTAATGGGGTTATTATAAATTATAACTAAAAGACGGAGTACTTAACATTTTTTTAAAATTTCCAAAATAAGATTCTAATATTCTCTTCAATACCTAGTAGAAAATATTCTTTTAGAAATTTTTTTGTAATAAAATATTCAAAAAATATGCTTTTATATGCAAAAAATATTAATAGTAGGTACTATAAAATCAATCTATAAAAACTATAACATATTAAATTATTTAATTAACTTTTGTACATAATAGATTTGATAAAAACTAAATTTTATCTTGAATAATTTTTGAGTAAATAGATATTATTTTTATCTTCAGTAGGTATTTACTTTTCAATCAAGGTGTACTTAATACATTTTTGTTGAAAGTTCATCAAAACATTATTTTATACTAAATTTTGCACTTTATACAAGGTTAAGATTACACAAATTGAATTTTTCATATTATGTTATGTATATTTTATTAATCTAGAATAAATAAATCATTAGACTTTACATACATGACGACTTGTTCAAAATAATTATTTATTTTATGTGGAATCTATCTTTAAAAATGTACTTGTGCTATGTGTGATATTGATATATGTATTATAATTAATTCTGAAATATGTTATTTATAATATCCCAGAAAATTAAATTTTATTCTAATCAAATTATTGAAGCACTATCAAATGCTGTATTTTATTTTTATTTATATCATTAGGAGCTTAAAATTTAATAGGTACGACGATTTAATTTGTAATTTAGTTTTACAAATCAAATGTAAACTCTTGCTGAATTATTTATTTATTCGTCAAAATATTTTATACATAACTACTCTGTATTAACATTCTGAATGTTTATGAATATAAATTATTAATTACCATGAACCCAATATTAGCAATATAAGACTCATTAATTAATTTGAAATGATGTGGTTTTTCAAACAAATTATCTTATCGGCTTAAGTGTTTATTGTTAAATATGAAAATAATCTCAACTTACGTTGTAAATTCATAAAATTAAATTAACACTTCACAAGTAAAAGTACGTTGGCTGTTAAATGTACTAGTAACATTATAATTCTTAAATCTTAATACCTAATTTTAAGAAAAGTTGTTCCATTCAACATGTACAAAGTTATTTGTAGTTTTATATTACAATTGCATTACACTTATTTGGATAGTTAATAATGAAAAAAATTGTATATAATTGTTTATGATTCATTATTTCTAGTATGTTAGTAAGTTGGTTTTAATGCATTTGATATAAATGAATGAAAATATATACGATTTAATCATTTAATTAATTGATTGTTTTACAGATTATAACTGACACTAAGGAGATTTACAATGGATTCATTAATTACTGTAATGAATAAGTTGTATGATGGGTTTTTGGCAGTTGACATAGAAACACGAATGGTCGATCTTCCGCAAATTGTTGTGGTGGGCAGTCAGAGTTCCGGGAAGAGTAGTGTACTGGAAAGTTTAGTAGGAAAATCGTTTTTGCCCAGAGGCATTGGGATAGTTACACGTGTGCCATTGGTTCTGCATATAATTAATCAGTCAGAGTTTGAACATGAATCCAGTGAATCAAAAGATTATACTCGTGATTGGGCCACATTTCTTCATAAGCCGAATATCGTGTTTAATGATTTAAGTAAGGTCCGTAAAGAAATTGAATTTAGGACGAAAGAACTTGCGGGCAATAAAAAAACCATCAGCGATGAACCGATCGTGCTGAACGTCTACTCCAAATGTATGTATAATCTAACTTTCGTCGACCTGCCAGGGCTAACTAAAGGATCCGTTGAGGGTCAACCCCCAGACATTGAAACAAAGATCAGGGATTTGATCTTGCATTTCATCAAAAACCCAAATTCGATTATACTGGCGGTAGTTACGGCGGACTCGGATCCAGCTATCAGCGAGAGTCTGCACATAGCCAAATCTGTAGACCCAAATGGTGACCGTACAATTGCGGTCGTTACGAAAATAGATACCATAATAGCAAGAACGGATGCCATTGAATTTCTCTACGCAAAAGTGATCCAGATAAAACTCGGGATTATTGGTGTTATTAATCGTTCACAAAAAGACGAGCAAAAGACTATTATACAATCTCTTGAAGCAGAGAAGACATATTTTGAAAAAATGTATGCTACCGTTGCGGACAAGCAAGGAACAATTGTTTTAGGGAAAATACTTGCATACCAGTTTTTAAAGAAAATTAAAGAGACCTACCCGAATCTGAAGAAACAACTTTCAGACATGCATACAACGTATTATTTGCAATTAAGTCAGCTTCAAGAATATAAGATAAATTATGATCGTTTTCTACTGAATTTGCTTACACAAATTGGAACCAGTTTCGTAGCTCGTTTGGACGGTCAAGTGAACTACAGGTCTCTGAAGAAACCTAATCAAGGTTTTGAAATTATGGATTACTATGAAGGTGTTTTTATGAAAATTATTGATGAAATCGATCCGCTCTACAATTTATCTTCTGACGATATTATAAATGTGATAAAAAACACACTGGGAACATCGGGTGCTGTTATGGGCGAATTTATGCCAGCCATAGCATTTGATATTATTGTCAAGAAGCAATTACGACAGCTTGAAGCACCGTCATTAAACTGCGTTCGTTATGTACATCAAAAATTGATATCAATCGCTTTTAATATTGCAATAGATTTTTTTCATGAACTAAAAATGTATCCCAAGCTTGAAGAGAAAATAATCAAATTGTTGCTAACGTTGTTGGAAGAGTATAAGATAAAATCAGATGATGCGGTTACTAGGATGATCAACTGCCAAGAAGCATTAGTTAATACCAATCATCCAGAGTTCATTAAGGACGTGGTATTGTCAGATAAATATCTAGCGATTATTAAAATTATTGTACGAGACGAATCTTCAATGCAAAATATACATAAAGAAATACATAAGAAATGGAAAAAAATAGCCAAGAGTGTCTTTAGTACATTTTCTTACACCCATGATATGCAGTCTAAGGCCGAACTATTAACTTTTTTTATAAAACGTTACTTTGGTGTAGTTAAAACAACGGTCCAAGACATTGTTCCCAAAATAATTATGTACGAAATGATTAACAATATTAAGTTAAATTTTCCAATGGAACTGATTTCCAGATTTTATAATTCAAATGACCCCAATATGAGAGTGTGGATGCTAGAGTCTTCAGAAATTATTGGTGAAAAGCTGCGAGCAGCACGACAGCGTTATTATGCTATTGTTGAATCATTTAAACTAATGGTAGAGATTGAACAACTTTGTGTATGAGTTTCTTTAACTTAGGTATTTGATATATATTCTGAATTAAATCGTTTCTTTTCATTTTCATTAAGTACTAAATTGCATACAGTACATGTATATATTCTATAGTTGTGAATTTCTTTATTCTCATATAAATAACGACAATTGATTGAATTTTGTATTTTAATAGCTTATGAGTTATGTCTTCATTCTATTACTTTTTTTCTTATAATAATAACATATTTTCATAATATTATGTTAAGCTATTTTTTTTTTTACTTTAAATCTAAAATGTGAAAAGTTTTGTATTGTTATTTTTTAAAATTAGTTAAAACCCATTCTTAAAAGTATTTGTATATAAAGATTTAATTATTTAATATGTGTTTTATACTGTGCAATGATTTCCCACCACTCAAAACCCAAATCACAACAATGTAATTTGCAAATGTAATCCTCTAGTAATCAGTAATCACTATATTATATTCTGTGATAACCTAAAATGTAGTTTATTTCATTAAACTATGAATGAAATATAATTTGGTTTTAAAAGGACACTACTACAAAATATTAGAACCATCAATTTAATCCTAATTAAACTTAATTTCTATCGGTAATTATAAAAATTAATTTGAAATACAAATAGTTATTTTGGAAAAATATGATTTCCAAATGGCCACTAGAGGTTTGTAATGTGAAAGTACAATATTTCAAAAAATTGATACATATAGAAAACAATCCGAAAATTAAAATAATTGTGAATTTATGATTGAATAGGAACATAATTTGAAAAAGTTAATCATGATTACAAACACGGTGACTGGATCCTATATAATTTGTATAGATCTAAGTATTATAATTTACATGACGGGGAATTGAGCACTGTTTTATTAATTTTTCTTTTTTACAGCACCATGACAGCTCCGTGGTGTATTATACTCATACGGATTATCAACTGAAAATTAAACGGCGTAATACTTGCACTGACATTTTATCATAATAATATTTGGATGTAGGTATTTAAACCTTCTCATAATTGGGAATAATTAAGATATTTATTACGAAATTGGAAAAAAAAATCAAAAATAAATGGTTGTAGGTAGGTACATGATTTATCATCAAATAATATGGTAAAATGACATATTAGTTAAAATAAAATATATTTCGCTTTAAGCATCAAACAATGTAACAGGTACAATCAATATACATTGAAATTAATCTGAATAGGAATATTCGTAATATAGTCGATTTCTGTATTTATCAGGGTCCGAATTCTTATGAGCCATCAAATTATGGTTAAAGGCCTTTATATTTGTCAGCATAAAACTGTCACATATTTTACAAATCTATATGCGCTTCTTTACTGCTATCCATCACCTTGTAGACGAAAGGAAACATATTTTCTTATCCGTCAAATAACTAAAAAAATAAATAATAACATTTTTGTAAATTTTTAATATTATTTATACTGATAAATGTATGTAACCAAAAATTAAATGAATAAATAAATAAATAATAAACTAAAAATAAATTAAATGAATGCTAAGTCTAGAGAATACCTATTATTAATAAATAATAATGTATAAAAGTTATAACCCATCGGTCACGAATTAAAAGTTCATCATCGGGTATTTCACAATTAAAAAAAAAGAACCGGATAGGCCTCGCTCTGCTGTACAGTAGGGGGTAGAGTGCACCTCGTTCATAAAATAGGTCATTACAATGGGTTTGTCAATGATAAGCCGATTGACAAAAAGTTAATTAAAAACCACTTACTCATAAAGACTTTATTTTTGGTTTAACTCTTGGATGATTAATGTAAAATAGTGTATAGTGTTTTATGTTTAAATTCTGGGTTTAATTTATTAAACATGTTGATTTTTACCAGCTATGCATAAATATTTAAATAAAACCAATAGAATCTCAGTACAAGAAAAATAATTTAAACACCATAGGAAATACTTTAAGCTTATTTGTATTTAATAAAGTACCTACATATTCCATCCTTAAATGCTTTACTACACTATAGCTGATTATTAATACTTATAAATTATAATATTTTTACATAAGTCATATTAATGTAACTAGGCAGTTATTTTAAAATATCACTCATAAATAATATTTGAGAGCTCATATTATGAATTAATATCATATTTTCTTGTCAATCAACCGACTCAAATCTACTTATACTTCGAACTTCTGTGAATACAAAGAAAATGTTCAGCAGCTTGCCATCAAATTTTGAACATTTTGAGACGATTCAAAGAGAAAACAAGAGGCGATTGGTGGATAAAAAACCGTGCAATTAATGTAGAAATCTTGTTCCAGTTTGTGTCCTAAAAGATTTAGGTCCAGTAAATTACTTACTGGCATCTCTTCCCCGACCCCATGGATACACATCTGTTGTCGTCTTCAGTGCATTAGTCGTAGCTATTGTGTAGGTGTATGTAGCAGGGTAGAAAAACGCCCATCCGTTGGAAAAAAATACTACAAAGACACTGGACAGTATATTTAAAACGAAACGCAATATATGCTGTAACGTCTCGCACAATCTTTTACCCAGGTTCGGTTTGTGGAGCGTACATTGACGTGGTAAGGTCGCCAACCCACAGCCGAGGTTTTGAAACCGGAGCGTGTAGGATTTTAAAAAAATATATGGATGAGGAAAGTGAAACAAATAGGGAAGAATAACGAACGGGTTGTTTCGTGGTATGATTATTCTTAATATATTGGTTTTAATAATTAAACAAAAAAAATAAGAAGTAAGTTATGGCCAAGAAAAGCCATACGGCATAAAAACTTCGCCCCAAATAAAGGTCACACCAAAACAACATAATAATAATAACGAAAAATAATATGGCATATTAATAAATTAATACGGCACGGTTCCGATCATCGGTTACCGGCACGTATACCAACAAATAATCATAATAAATATATTAGACATCGGGGAACGATCGCACAGCCGTACTGGAACGACACGCGCCCAATAGTAAACAATAATTACTATATAATATGTGTATAATTTAATAAGTCATACCGGCCAAGGTATTTGTTTTGCAACGTATGTATAATATGTATATATATATATATATATATAAATCATTACCAAATTTGTCAGTGTGACGCCCTCGGTGATCGGTTTTTCTTCTACTCTGACATGTCCGGCGGAGTGGAAAAACAAAAGTGATATACAAAAGGCCGTTAGGCATATCATGCACCGGACAAAGTACGTCGACGATGTTACATAAACGTTATGCAATAATAGTTGGCCGATATGATGGGTTATATTTATTATTTTAATTGGTGGCACTAATTAAAATTTTGACGGCCGGTCACTCCGAACCATGGGTACTGGGAAATAGACTGTGTGTGTGTGTGTGTATGTCTTCGGGTGGCGGCAGAGGGTCCCGCGGGACGGAGAGCACAATCGCATCATATTATCATATATTATAATAATAATAAAAATATTTGACATTGAATTTCGTTCGTCACAATGCACGACCGTGTAGAAGAGGAGCTTATCAATATTTTATATTTGGTCGACGACCCACGTGCGTCGTTACAAACGCAATAGTGTACGTTTGAAATGCGTTTATACGAAATACGTTTGTAGGTAATAAACGTGTGGTCTTGAACGAAGGGTCAAAAGATCCCAGTTACTTGTGTTAAGTACACAGTCGGTGCGTTTAAAAATAAAATTTTATAAATCGTTGGGAGCAGGTCAGATCGGTGTAGGTATATAATAAGAATAATAATGGATGGCAGCGTAGGGACCAAATGTTTGACCTTTATCCGTATCTCATATATGGGATTATACATATACATATTATAAGCAAAGAGTGTACCGGTTTACAAGAAATAATCACAATGGAACAAAAATCGTGTCAGGGGGTAGGTCCAATGATCGGAGCGGCAGTGTTGTATTGAATGGTTCGTTTTAAAGAAATTCAGGAATTTATGGGTCGGAATTAGCACTTTAAATCTGGCAGCTGAAGATAAAACTAAGATAAAATAAATAATATTAGTAGTTGTATTTTGTAACAGAAAATATACGGTTCAATAATTAATATAACTCGGGTATGGTTCACTTTCCGATTTAAGTCATCCAATAAAGGATTATCGCAACATTATAGGTACGGAATTTATGTTATATCAGATTATAATATTCTCTCCAGAACCAGTGACCTTAAAATTCATTATAAAAATATTAGTAAAACTAATGTACCTATTATATATTTATATTATAATTGATGTGAACTTCTTTAAATAAATATAATTTTTAGATTCTGAACGGAGTGATTTTTTTATTGAAATCCATCATATAGGTACATATATGTATGTATACTGTACATTATCATTAGTACCAAATTAATATTATTAATATTAAATTAATATTTATATTTATGTTTATTATATACTTTGTACTTGAGTAAGTATCTACGTTGGATCAGGCATAATACAGCCGACTCACATAATCATGTAGGCAAAACGGACGATGGCGAGTATAGAATGTGATCCCCGAGTGTATGGTGTCCCATCGTCGTATACTCGTACTTGCGCGAGGTTAGACGCACTTTATATATATAAGGAAAAAGTGGATTATGATATCCTCATAAACTACGTATGGAGGCCCGAGGTATTATTAAAAAGAAAAGGCCGACACGAACGGTCCCAGTAGTATTTTTAAGTAATTTTTTTATCGGTTTTTTTTTTTTTTTGACGCTATTAAAAAGTATTGAAAATGTTTTATTTTTGACTTGCCCAAGTACCATCTACATTCACTTTCCTTTCAAAAAAAATGCTGTATATAGAAATCGAAGCACTTTACTGCTCCAAAACGTGATGACGGACCCCCCCAAAAAAAACATATCATTGTAAAATCAATACATTTATCACTCCGTTCAGAATCTAAATGTAACGCGGGGCCGATATACGAGTAAGTTGTACAAAGGCCAAATGCGACCCCCATGCTCCCAGTTACCAATTTCTGGGATTATCGTTCGTCAATCATAGGCGGAAGCCCACTTCAAATCGGTGTAAGAAAAATCACAATAATTCAAAACGCACGATCGTTATAGAGGTGGTCAAAAATTTTCTCAGTAGATCTATATTACTATTATTATGATTATATTACTAAGATCTTTAACTATTTTGATTTTCGAGCGATTATTATTGTACTTAACCAAACCGAACGTACGCATGTCTTAAAATTATTTTTAACAAAGTGAAATGTTGAGAGCATCCGTGATCGAAACTGTTCGATCACTGTTACGCGTTAAACAAGTAAAACTCATTACTTACCACAATATTTTGGTAGAAGAATATCTCGGCACTGTCAATGTCGACCGTTTGTTTGATATACCGATGCGTAGATCGTGTCCTTCCGTGAACTGACCTCCTATTGACCTACACGCAGTGACCGGCGTTTTGGGGGTGGTTTGCGGGGGTATAAGGTCTGCAAAACACGCTTGGTTGGGACAATATTAACACGACGACAACCACCGCATTGTCGACTGTGGCCGATTGTGTACGGAGATACACGATCGCTGCCCACCAAAACCGGTTTCGTTGGTGGGGTGAGCGATCGGTTTCCCGGACGGGCTTGCATTCCGACGTTTAGGTATCTCAAACTAGTAGCCTTCAGTTTGTTCCACACCCCTGCCACCCAAGCAACTCACAACCGGAGACGTCTTCAACCGTACTCGCCAACTCTCTTACCCCAAGACTCCGGACGAGATTACCTACGTAGAATCCGTGATTCCGTGTAAGTACACCTAAGTAATAATATATAAGCCTCACGTTTATGTTTCTATTAGGAACCGCAAGAAACGGTATTGTATACTAACTAACTAACTACTAACTTACGCGTATGCTAAAATCGTTCACTTTGGCCCTGCGATAATCATTTCTCATATCTACAAAATATTATGTTTTTTAAGTTTTCTTAACCGTGCCTCCACCGACAATTGGACGGATTTCGATCTGCATCACATTGAATTTAACGCCGTCTTCGTGTGCACGATCACATCCGCTAATCTAAACAGAGGTCACACATGTGTTAAGTAGTTTTACCATTTTTCTTTATAATTATTTGGATTTCAAAATAAATACTGCTTTTCAACAGTACACGTTATCAATTAAAACTGTATTAGTCCACAAAAAAAAGTCGAGTTTTTTGATTTGATTTAAAACTATTTTCGTTTTGCTTATTTTTGAGTTCCCATAGTTTTGGGTGTCTATGACAAATCGATGAAGCGTTTTTACTATTTTGAATTGCATTTCAATATCATCTTTAAACATAATATAGTTATAATTTATGTTATTAATATATATATATATATATATATGTTGTTAATAATATATAGTTATTATATTATATTATGATATAGTTGTAAAATCAACATTTTAACAAGGGAAGTTAAATGTTTAATATTTTATCTTTTACAAAAAAAAAAAAAACATTAAAAATATTTCGAAAATGTAAAAATGTATGAAATTATATAATAACAAATATACTTCAATATACTCAATATTCATAAATATTTACATTAATAATATATTAAAATTCTTATTACATTTTTTAAATTGCATATAAAAATTATTATGTCTGACCTTGAGTAAAACGGTCAATAATAATATTAATTAATTATTAACGAGGACGTTATTGTACATTAAAAAAACTAATTAATGTATATTCATACGGGTAAGGGACATATCGAGTACAGACGTGTCCAATTATTGTGTTATAAAATATAATCCTCTATGAGCTCGTTATTGCAGTCAAATAAATGTTGAATTTTAAAATATAATATATTATAGTAGATACAAATGTAACTAATTTAAGGCGCTGAGTCCACCAAAGTAAGGTGACACGTGGTTTGATTAACGTGACAAGTGATTTTTATTACTGACGTGTCACACAAGTATTTGACCATTTATACATACAAAAATCGCTCATGCCCGTCCACTGATCTGACAAGTGATATGTGATCTGATTTCAGATTTATTTTTTTTAATTTTTAGAGTAAACTTTGGTGATTTTTAGGGTTGTTTTTATACTTATTTCTTTATACTTTACCTATAATTAAGGTATTTATAATATATATTGTATAACTGTTTTTGTTGTTAATAATTTATCAAGTTATAAATTTGAAGCTATAACGCCAATATATATATATAAAATATTATAATTTTACTATCTTAAATTTTTTATACCCAATACTAATGCACTTTATTTTTTTAAATTATATGATTTTTTGAGTACATATACATTTTTATTCAATGAATAATAACATATGGGATGTCCAAAGATAATGATTTTATGATAATTTAAAAAGTATAAAATTTGATAATAAAATATCATGTGTCTATTTTGTAGTTAAACAGCCTTAAGGGGATTGTAATCCATGATCTTCTGTCTCTGTCTATCACACGCGCAACAGGAATTTAAACGTTTTCTATTTCCAACGTACTGATCGATTAATTAATGCGATAAGAATTTTGAAAATTGATTTGCATTCGTCGTTAAGTCTACTTTAGATCGACTTTGCCACTTTTTTTAATTTTTGTACTTAACATCCCCAAAAATTAACCTTTGTTGATTTTTATGTTTCCAATTCGTTTAATTCTATTTTATGAAATTTTGGGGGATAAAATCAAAAAAGTGGGAAATTTGATCTAAAGTAGACTTAACGACAAATTCAAATTAGTTTTCAAAATTCTTATCGCATTATAATTGATCGATCGGTCGGTGGAAATAGAAAACGTCTAAATTCCTGTTTCGCGTGTGATAGAAAGAGACGGAAAATCATGGCTTACAATCCCCTTAATACTATCTTACTGTTAAGTATAATATCCAGATAATATAGGAGTCACGGGGGATAATCTAATTATTAGATTCTAATATTTTCATTCTTCACCAGTAGTTTAATGTATTATGAACGTAAAATCATGTCATATGAAAGAAAATTGATTTACTGTCCAATAACCTTTATTTAAAATATAATTTATAATTTTAATGTTACTATAATATGGTATTGATTATATTAATAGCTTAAATGTTTGTCTTAAGAGTTTTTATTGATTTTAGGTTTGAAGATTTGGATCAATATGAAGTATTTACGTAGAATAAAAATTGATGTTCCTGAATCAGACAAGTATAGATTGGCATGGCGATGTGTGTTATGTCCAGATAAACTTATCTTTAAGCTCGTAAGAGCAAAAAACCATGGTATGTACTTCAATTGTAACTTACTTATATTACTGCGTATTATATTATCTAATTCAAACTTGAATATTGTTTTTTCAAAAAGGAGGGAAACATAATCGAAAACTTTAAACTGTGTTAAATTTTCCCGCGATTAAGAAAATGTAATCATCGTCAATGTGGCTAGTCGGGTACTTATCAAATATTTCGATTATTGACAGAAACAATTTCGCGTGACCAATATAAGTGAGTGGTGGCTAAGATATTTACCATCTTTATTTATTTGTTTATCCATTGACCAATGAAGTATTTGCACATTCAACGTGTAGTTCGTTGAAGTTGGACATTCTAAAAATAAGTTGACACCATAATATTGGATGCCTAATATCGTTAGTGAGATATGTGAGTCATATAAATCACTTTTTTTGAAAAAAATTTAGTGGTAAATATGCTTTTCGTTCATTTTCGTAAATAGCAATGTTCGCTAGAGCACGCACACATGTTTACAATAATTACCTTTGTTACACGTTATTTCTACTACGCTTAATTTTGCGGTGCATTGTCACCAGTCGGCATAGATTTTAAATAAGGTAATATTATTTAATAAAACAAATTGGAAATAAACCATTGGTAACACAATATAAGTAATAAATAAGTTATAATTGACCACATGTCCACATTTGATGGTATATTAATTGGCGTTGTCGTATTAATTGGAAATTTTGTACCTATACTTTTTTATTAATTTGTATTCCTTTGAAACCATACATATACTGATATACACACCACACACGTGAAATATAGCAATTTGATGAATTCAAAATTGTAAAGATTAATCTATATCATTTTTTACTTTTTCAGATGAAAGCCACAGAACCAATAGAATGGAAACAACAGAAAATGAAATGTAAATATTCATTTAATATACTTTTAATGCAATGTTGGGTTTTATCTCTGGATAGCCCTCCTTCCTTACATATTTCATTGTTGACTTTTCTTTATTATTAATATAAACTAAGATACCCTGTGTGAAAGTTATCAAGTTGATAATTTGATAACCTGTTGATCAAGCATCAAAGCATATATTGTAAATATCAGTAGTGTAGCCAGAAGTATGTAATGGCCGAGGGGCTTAAGTATGAATTAATCTATTAATTTTTACAGTTTTTTTTTCATTTATTTTACTCAATGTTTCTGTATATTCTAATTCAGCCATTCAGGAAACAGATCCAATGGTAATTATGGAAAATAATTTTTTTTTAGAGTTTTTAAGTTATAAATGCATTTTCTGGTATTTTTAAGGGTGTGTATATTCGAGTCTTACTCATTACATTCTATAAAAACGTTAAAGACATATTGTAGAAAAACTTTTGCCTTCATAAATTTTTGGTGCCAAATTTTTATACCTCCAACTAAAGCTAATGCAACTCAAATTATCTTGGTACATTTTATTATTCCAATGAGTTGTTTTATTTTATCTTATTAAAATGTTCTATTTTATAAAAGTAGGAGACATGCAAAATTTTTAAGTATAGACTTGTATTGTAAAAATTTCTCATTTATTTGATTTAAAAACTATCAATAAATGTAACATATAATAAAATCCTAAAGCACCTACCTAATCTTTTGAAGAATTTGCTTCGATATTACAACGATTTTTTCGAACATTTGTTCTATGAGACAAAGTAATTTCAATATTTAAAGCATTAAATTTAAATTTAACTTCATATAATATAGCTTTAAATTGATATTCTAATAAATAATAATATTAAAATAAGTCATTATTTTAGTTTTTGATAAGATAAATGATAATATTTTTTACTGTTATCATGCATTTCCTAATAGTATGACAAAAAGAAAATCAAAATTTTTACACTAGAATTAAGGAAGTAAACAATAAAATGAATATATTTATTAGATTAAAACATGTGAAAAAATCGAATGGGGGGAGGGTGAACACCCAAAACCCCCCTTGGCTATATTATTTTAATAAAAAAAAAAAAAATGCTTTTAAGGTGTTTTAGTGTGTAGCACTATTTGATCTTTTCGAATACATATCATAACATATATTTTATAAATTGATCAAAGCTTCCATAGATTAGTATAATACTAATTATTTTTTTGAAAACATTAACATTCAGTATCAATACACAACTGAGAAAATAGATACAACCGAAAAAGGAAGTATCACTAATTATATTTTTTTGCTAAATAAAAATAATAATGAACTCATTAATGACAATATTGTTCAACAATATAAAAATATGATGACTCTTCAATAGTCCAATCACATGCTTTACTGTAGTCATACTGATGTTGCGAAGGAGCCCCACACTCTATTAGAGGTGCTGGTGTCCATTTCGTTATTCAAATTTTCTGTTGAACCTAACCTAACCATAAACTATTTATTCATTGAAAGGATTTAGTAGTGAGCAAAATACTTTGATAGATTATTTGTCTCTTTCAGCGCAATTAAGTAAACACACTAGTATATACACAACAGTACAACAATATTGTTAATTGTAAAGAAAATCAATTTCAATCTCATTTCAATTTTGTATGAGGTACTATGTTAATAATAAATCAGATGATATAATTAGAGAAACTAAATATAATTTTCAAAAACTAAAAAAATACACTGGAAATGGATAACAGATTTTAATTTTCCTCAAAATTCAGCTAATTCACTTCTAAAAATATGTTCCAAAAAATATTACAGTTTAGACTGCCTATAAAAATATCGTAGAACATTTTTGTACAGGTCTAAATGTAAATATTAAATTGTACGGGTAAATTATTTAGCTGTGTTTTGAAGTCCATCAATACATTAATATATTCTAATATATAAATGTTAGATGTTAAACATAAAATGATACCTAGAATTTAATTTTTAAAGTAAACAAATTATAGTTATTTAAAATTTATCACAATTTATTTAATAACAAAATTAAAACTAAAAAAGTTGAAAATATTTTTAATTATGAATAAAATTAAATACAACTGCTTGATCATAGATTATGTATTCATATTTGTAAATTTAAATTTCTGTTCACTATTACTATTTGGGTTAAATAAATATGCATATTATTTCAGAAATATGTGGAGTATTGTTAAATTTAAGACCAACGATTCAATAAAATTTATTCCAAATTGTTGGTACTATAATGGCGGATGGTGTGCTTTCCCAAAAATAACGTCTACGGTTCTTAGTTTTATGGACAAAAGAGTTGAACCAATAAAAGCCATCAGGGAATTTACTTTTTTTAAATGTCACGTGTTGTATGCAGATATACGTTAGTATAATTTATAGAATAATTTAAATAACTGAACTTCACATAATTATTGTTTGTTTTATTTTAACTGTTATGAATGCAGTTAAAGTAATAGCTGATAATGCACAAGAAACGGAAGTCATATCGCATTCATCAGATATAGATACTAATGATCCAGTGCCCAGCACCACACAGAGCTATGCTGCTATAAAATCTGAATTAAAGGATGCAACAAACTCAAAAATATTCAAAAATTTGGAAGGTAGGTGCTGTTTTATAGTTTAAGATATAAATTTGTGATGATCGAAGAATTTATTTTTAGACTCCGAATGAAAAGAGAAAAGTATTGGTTTTACCATGTTCGGTGTTTTGTAATTTTTAGATTATGTACAGAGGATAAATGGATTTATTTTACAATGATTTGTATAATTTAATATGTATAAGTTGTATGATTACTTTTTTATTATTTCATTTAAATTCTTACACAAGAAAATTTCGAGTATAATGTTAAATGAGAAATGTGGAGTTGCTTATCTTTAAAAATGTTTTAGTAATTTGCATCAATCTTTATTGTTCCCATTAGCTGCGTTTCTTGTAAGTGTTCTATCTAATAGACAATAATTGACATTTTTTTCAAAATCTAATCAGTTATAGGTTACGGAATATCGTGACATTATAAGTGCGAACTGAAATGCCGAATTTTATTAGTAACATAAAAGTAATTTTTATTAAACATTTGTACCATATGAAATCTACAATGTTCATGTTTAAAAAATATAAGAAATAAATATTCTCCGTAAAACAATTTACAACGTAACGTGTTCATGGATTCATTTTATACTTTGCAGATTTGGAAATGGAAATCAAAAGAGAATACATAATTCGAGAACATGAGGCTCAAATAATAAAACACCACTATGACTTTATGAAGAATATTATGACAAAAACAGTACGTGAAAAGAATAACGAACAATTACGTGGCAAAAGCTGCTTATCATGGTTTACGTCCAAGTCAACACCACCCGCTTCACCGAAACCTAGTTTGGCAAAAAGAAAAAAGTTTTATTAAAAAATCCCAATTCACCAACATATTGTATATCATTTTATTATCACCAGTTGGATCAAAAAAATAAACGATAAAATATCAATTAACAATATTATATAAAATAATAATTTTTTAACACGGTTTAAAATACCTTTTGAGTTATTAATGTGCTAATAAATAAATAAATAAATAAATGTTTTTGAGTAATATGGGATAGGAGAACTACAAGTCTGTAATTTATTATTAATATAAATTGTAACAAGCAATCTTCAAACACCACTTCTGTCTTCTGTAATAATTGCTTATCAGTAAATAGTAATAACCAATATAAGTAATAACTGCACGTAAAAAAATTGATGTGATGAATGTTTAGTTACCTATCCTATTTGACAATTTCCTTTTTGTCCCATACTCTGTGTAATATACAATAGCTATAAATGTTATAATATAATTAAAGATAATTCACAATGTTGAACGTTGGTATTAGCAATTGCAGTTTTTGTCACTTGAAATCGGTACTTAAATGTCATCTTTGAAGCAAGACTACGTCATTATTAATCTAACATTTTTTTAAACAATGTTAGATTAAACGTATAATATTATAATCTCCTAAAAAAAACTTTGGAGAAGTAAAAAAGGTCTTCTGTGCTTTACTTAATTGGATTGAAGTACTTGGATTTTGAGGTAAATAAAGAATTGAAATCAATATCAAAATTCTGTGTCTGAGAGACAGAGTACCATAACACAAGATAAAAAAGATTTCAAAT
Source organism: Chaitophorus viminalis (assembly GCA_025469195.1). Lineage (NCBI taxonomy): Eukaryota > Metazoa > Arthropoda > Insecta > Hemiptera > Aphididae > Chaitophorus > Chaitophorus viminalis. The sequence continues at coordinate 710,711 of JAIPRK010000005.1, forward strand.
TTTGAGGTAAATAAAGAAGTGAATTCAAACCTCAAAATTGTGTGCTAAAATTTGCAAAATTGATTATTGAAGAAAATTCGATGACATAAAATGTCACTACATTTTCAGCTATAAAAAAAATTACACAGAACATGCAAATTTTTGCAGGCAAATATGGAAAGTTTTGTGCAATTTCTTTTTATAGCATGAAAATGTGGTGAAATTTCATTTTATCGCAAACAATATTTATAATTTATAACTATATCTATATCTACCACTAAGTACCTAAAAATGTTATTGTCACAAGCGCCCGTTAAAATGATTGTTTGGATTAGCTTGCCAGATAAATAGAACGCCAATAAAAGAATAAGAAAGTGAATGGTCTAAATGTACGTAAAAATGGCTTTAGGTAGGTATAAAAATGTTAGTGATGGCACAAAACAAATAAAGTAACAATTTCAATGATAATATACATAGATATGAATAATAATGTCAGATAATAATAGCTTGGTTGCTTCTACAAATAAAATGTAGTACAATATTATGTAGGTAAACAATTCAAACAAATATGGTATTTACAATAATAGTATAATAATAATAAATCGTCAGGTAGGCACACAACCAATATAGGTAACTAAATATTTAACTAAATATTTAACTAAATATTTAACTAAATATTAGTTAAATAAGCGATAAAAAATGTATCTATGGCGGCAATGAAAAAACACTAAGAATAATACTTATGGCAACAATGCAAAAATAATATAACAGTACTATGATGGTAATCCAAAATAATTTAACAATAATATGATCTCTCTTAGAATGAATATTTATGTAGTAAAAAAGTAAAATATTATTAATTCTTAGTCGGAAATAATTGAAACATTAGAAAAGTTATGAAGTTGCTGATATTAACAAATAGTTTTTTGGTGCAGTTAACTTCATACATTAAATATATTCAATGAAATTTAAACATCGTAATTTATATTACACAAATTGCTTATTATTATTATGATAATTTTTTTACAAGTTATCGGTAGCTGATATGATGAACGCATAAAAAACCACAGATTTCATTGTATTCCCAACATAACGTAAGAAGGCGCTCTTTGTAGGCAATTTAAGGGCGTCATTGGATTTTTTTGTTACAGTAGTATTTCTTATTGAAAAAATGTAATGGATTATATCAAAACGTCTCATTTCCTTTTTTTACAGCTAAATTAGTAAAGATGGTTATTATAGATAATTTTATTAAACTAAATTCACTGTATAAGTCAATATATTTCAGAAATAATAATTCACTTTTTAAATTAAAGAAAAAAAAAGTTGAGTTATTGAAGACATGGAGTTAACAAAGAACTGTTATTTTTAATATAAGTAATGGTTCATTTTTAAATCTTAACATTCAACAATTTAAACGTTCTATTATTATTTCAACTTAATTGAAAGCCTAGTGGACTCACTAAAATGTATACTTAACATTAATAACACAAACGTAACCGATTTTAATATATATGAAATCGGTCGTCGAATAATAATTATGATTGATTTTTACTGCGATAGTAATGTGTGTGATAATATTTGACATAGCGTGACCATGTGAAATGCAAATGAAATGCAAATATTCTTTTCATGTTATTCGGATGTTAGTAAAATGTGCCAACAATAATATGATAATGCGCAATTTTATAATATCATATTATAGTGACCACAAACAACCGCGTAGCATTATTCGTAAAATAGGAAGCGTTTTTTTTTCTCGCAATAACAACATTTCTAAATAATTTTTACCGTGTAAGCGTATTACTATAACCTATGGGCTACGATACTCTTAATCGGTTGTTCATTAGATAACATATGATTGCAATAAGTGAAGAAGTTCTGTTAGATTTGATCGTAGTACCCTAGTACCATAATATTGCGGCAGAACGAGAACGGTACGCCGACGCTCGCTGTAAGGATTCATACACGATACCGTGCATAATACGCGAGTAATGTACACGGACCGTTAAAATATTAATAACAATAATAATTTATTGGATAATTTACTGATACCGTACATGCACGATGACATTATTGGTAACGGTTATTGCATTATTGTTTTTCATCGGCAACGAATATGATGGTTGATTAAATAAAATATATTATCATTCACCAACTTGGTGGGAGGATGCGATTTTCGTCGGCACAACGTATCTGTTAGATCAGTATTACAATTTGTCGTGGGTAGACGAATAACATGCATTGCATCGCATTCCATGGCGGTAACGTAAATCTTCTATGGTGTTACGAGTTTTAATCGGACCAAGACACTGAACAACAGACTATGTGAGTAAATATTTTCTATAAATAATTAATGGTTTAAAACGTCAGTTATCAGCAAGGCTCGGGACTTAAAGCACTTAAAATCATTAAAATAAGCGCTTAAATAAGCACTTAAAACATCATTATAAGCTCTCAAATAAGCATTTAAAAAACTTAAATTTAAGCAAAAATACACTAAATTTTGAAATCAAAACATTATTTGTATTTATTACGCCTATAAAACCACGGTCGAGAAATTAGTGATAGACTGATAAATATGAACTCAATTATATTAATTTGTTTCCCCCAAATCCAATTCTATTTTGAGCGTTGCAATAATTGCAATGATGCCGCGGACGGCGACGGACTACGCGACAACGTAGATAAGATGAGAATTATATTTTAATTCTATCAAAAACAACTTTGCAGTAGAAAATCATAAAAAAGTATAAAAACTGGCCAAAAAAGCAATAATTATCAAAAAAACTTGAAATAACCATTTTTTGAAAAATCACTGAAAAAAGCAAAAAAAGCACTCTCAAATTTCATAATTGAATGTGTTGTTACATGACATACACTTCTATAGCATTCTGCTACATTTTAAGTCAATCTATAAAAATAAACAAATGCTTTAAGTCCCGAGCCCTGGTTATCAGTATAATTCGCAGTACTGCTGTTGAAATATTTGATCAATTATTGACGATAATTGATGTGTTTTGGACCTTAATTTAGGGATGGAGGGAACGATATCAAAATTATTAGGTAGGTGCATATTTTTACGCAATCGTTGTTTTTTATAGGGTAGTGAAACCACAATAACAATTTAAAAAAAGACATATCTAGGGGGGCTCGCCCCTTCGCACCCTCTCAAATACACCTTTGATGTATGCGCTCGTACTGTAACGTCTATTAAACGTTTCAGCCGTGGTACACTTTTGATTGTCACACTATTTCGTTCTCAAAAAGTTTATCGGCGTTGCACGACCATGTACAGGTTACATTTAAAAAACATTGTTCATAATTGAACGTAACCAAATATTTGAAATAACATGAAGATTTCACAAATGCCTTACTAGTAATTAATCTAATTACAACATACTTTTAACAGAGCTGTATTTTATAACGTTTTATTTTATATTTTAAAAGATGTGTAACATGATCATTAGAATGTAATAAATTATGAATTATATTTAATATATCTATACATACCGATATCAATTTATCAATTATATATTTCACTATAATAATACAGTAGTTGAATTTTGTTTCGTTCATTAATCAAACGGCCGGTATACAATTATTTTGTTTTATGTTATGACATTTTTTATATTTACTTTTCAAATAACGATTCTCGTTACAATATTTTATTAAAAAGATGTCAATAGGGTTTTTTCAACATTTTCAAGATCTGATTATTACCGTATGTAAAACGGATAGTGACCGTTGTCACATAGATCGAGTGTGTATATGTAATATATATATTATTATACGGAGTGTTTAAAATAATTCGTGGAACGTACATTATTAATGTGCACCACCACGTGATAACGGTACGAGATTATTATTCATTAGTTATGGTAAAAATAATAGACACAGCTTGGACAGGGATTATTAAAGATTTACGATAATATGGACATTAATGATTCAGTAATACAATAAACCGAGCAAATAAAACATCCAACATCACTTGGTTAAGATTTGCAGTGAAACAGTTTTCAAATCTACAGCTTGTCTTCTCATACACAATATGCGACGTTTGTTTCTCGACGATATTTAATAACTTATTCGGTATCTGACATTTATGGTGCTCCATTGATACTTTGGTGGCATGTTAATTCGTCAAATATGTGAGTATAATTACGCTTTAGTTGCCTGTATAACATAAGTCGGATTACATCAGATGAACAAATATAAATCGAACATATGTCATAACAATCATAACACTCATAACTGTATACCTTACAAAAAAAAAATATTATTTTGATATTTCAAATAATTCATACGAGTAATTGTGTAAAAGCATTGAATACAAGATGAAAAATGTTAACCGAAAGTGTACGAAATTAAAATACAAATTGTATACAAATTAAATCGGATAGATATACATCATGATTACACTCTTTTTGTATTATTTTAAATCGTAATTAAATATTTTTTAAAAACACACTTTTCTATTAACTTTCTGTCATGATAATTGTTTAGTTCATTTATGATGTCATTTTCCTTTTCGTCACTATATGCGAGATAATTTACTGCATTATTGGTCGTCATCATAAATAATCGTATTTACCTCTATTCTGGTGGTGAAATGTCACCGTTGTTGTGCTTTTATTGGTATTAGGTATTGCATAATATTATAACTGAATAATATTAGAATCCATGAATCAAATAGCCGGTACCGACACACGTTTTCTATGTAGGAATTAGATCGCATACTGTTTTTTACGTGTGACACACTGACACGTTAATGATGAGTGACGTACGGATTTAGGATTTTTTATTTCATTCTTTGCTCTAGTACAAACGTGTTTTTAATTTTTTCAGGTTTGAAAACTGTCGAAAACCTCGACCCGTGTGTGTAAGAAGCGTCATTAAAGCCTTTCTGATCGCGATAGTGACAGTTGCTATAACAGTACCGTGTATCCGGTTAGGTCAAGCGATCGTCAGTACTTCAAAAGCTCCCGACACTATAGGTTCGACGATCGACCCCAATCTGGAAGTTGATGTTTATGGTGTACGATTAACGATGCCGACAATGGCTACGGAGATTCCGGGCTTGTATCAGAAACTAGCACGGGGAGCCGTCCATGACGATAGGACTCCAGCCGAGAAACAATTGCGGGAACATGACATGGAATTATTTGGACGACGTTCTGCTAGCCGTTCTTGGAACACTGATATGGTCCGAGATGGCCACTTCATCGGTAACATTAGAATATCGAATTCCAGGAGTAAAACTCCTCCAAAGTCGGTCGTCGGAGCCAAGTTGTTAAGACAAATCCCACACTCGGACGATTACGAGAAAATGCGAGAGGTCACAAATGTCGACGAATACATCAAATCGGACGTCATTTCTAATACTAGAACGTATCGAACAAACAGTAGGTACGTTCAAATTATCCAAACTTCAGATCTAGTTTTATAATTATACTAGCATACTTGAAGTAAAGCTCTATAGTGACTAATACAGTTCTATTTTTTTTTATATATATATAAATTATCATTCAGTTTTTTTTTGTATATTTTATTTAACTTTTAACAGATATTGTGGTTTAATTTTAACCCAAATTAAATCCTGAGAATATATTATTATGATGAAATCTAGCACACTATATGTGTATTATACATAACAATAACTCATTCGTTAATTTATTTTATATTAGTTACAATAAATTGTGGATGGACATAATAACGTCGAACTATGATTCACAACTTTTTAATTGTTACTGTCAATTTTAATTAAATAAATCAATATAATTTTACGAAAATAATGCAATCTAAAAATTAATAAATTAATAAATATAGAATTATACTCTTTTTTTACAAACCTGACTTTACTATTAAGTATTAGTACAACTATAGTTAGTAAGCAAATTACTCTAGTTACAAAATTATTTAAGTAAACAATGAAATTATCCAAATAATTATTAATTCTATAATATAAAATTAGTAAAACTAAAATTACCGTTTTTTATTTTTTCGTTTTTTTTTGTTGGCAGACCAAATAATAGACAGTTAAATAAATATGATTCCACTCTACAAACAAATGCACAAAAAGCTGAAAAATACTCTTTGACTAGTAATAAAGATCCTCATGGTATAAATTCAACGTTGGGTAACAGAGATTCCAAAGAAATTGAAAATTCTAGAGATGAAAATATTTTGACTTCAATATACAGGCCGGGGAAAATACTTCCAGAATCAGCAATGACTTCAGAGGATACTGATATATCTAGTCGACCTTCATTGGAATTGCATTATACGGGGAGCAAAGAATATGATAACCGGTTTGAATCTACCCCGAATAGACAAGCCGTAGGACCATTAAATGAATATTATTCACCAACTTATGGAACTTACTTCGGCACTCAGGCGATCCCCGAACCAGATGGTTTAAGTCCAATTGTGATTTCTCGACCATCAACTACTTCTAGGCCAGTGGTCACTTCGACTGTACAACCCTTCATTCCAAATATTCAACAACCAATGCAAATGATGAGAAACATAAATTGGCGAAGAATTGGTGTCATATTAGTTCTTGGTAAACTATTTTTGTTGAAAATGAAGGCGATTGGATTCCTAAAAATACTGTACTTACTGTTATCCAAGTTAAAATTTGTCCTGGTTGCACTGTTTATCAAATTTATTCTTCTTCTGAAATTGTTGTTAGTTTTCAAGCTCCAAGTGATACCATTGTTGTTTTTCTCACTATTGCCGATAGTGATATCTTTGGTTTATCCCATGTTTACAGTTGGATTACTATCAGTTCCAGGGCAGATAATAAATACGATGTTAGGTCGAGTTAATACGGCGGTTATCCCGACCAGTACCAGTGTGTCAGACTCTAGTGGCTCGTCGAGTAGCATAGTAAATAATATCCCTGGTAATACTACAATCACAAATCCATCAGTTCAAGTACTTAAAACAATTCCTGATATTATAATCAATCCGTTGAGTTTGTTCAAAGAAAGGAGTTTTGATTTAGTAGAGCCATTCAGTCCAACCTCGCAGGACTTATACCAAAAGTTGAATTCCGAAAATTGTGTACAAAAAATGGCTTGTGAAATGGTTTTTGCCGAGAAAATAAACAAAATACCCTCTTGGACAAATGGGTAAGATTAAATCGGGTTTTTACATTACTCATATTGGCCTTACATGAGGTATTAAACAAATAACTGCATATTATTAAGTATTTCAAAGATTAAAATAAATTATTAAAATAAAACGCTGAATAAAATCATATTTTATTGAGCTTTTTAAATTACAATTTATTTAAAACAGTCACGTTTTTAATGCATAACTTTTATTATAATTAAGTGTATTTCGTTTGAATTAATTATTTGGTTTGTAAATTAAATAGACACCCAATTTTAATTTTATTGTGTTGATCATTTTTTACACATAATTTATATATATATATTCTTACATATTTTGTTTATTCTATTTTCAACTCCTAATTAATATCTTTTATAATTTTAGGGAATTACGTAGAGTATCAAAATTATTTCCCTCTGAAAAATTAGAAAACTATTTCAAGACGTATGACTATGTGAAAAATGAAATGTACGTCAATTCTTCAACACCAGAAAATTGGATAACATGGTGCTTAGAAAATTATGGTTGTAATAAGAATAACCTAACAAACGTGACAGATACAACACATTAATGATCACTCGTTGTATACAAACTTGTTATTATTATTATTAATATAAAATTAATTGACAAAAATGTAAAACTATTCATCGATTTGTTTATCAAATTGGTACTTACATTGAAATGTTTTCCTTATTCAAATTTCAAATGTTTATTCTTTGACTCGTTTTAGTTTTTTTATAACAAATGCATAATATGTGCATATTTTGTATTACAAAAATTATAACAAAATATAAATAATGTTTTATTAATGTAATCCTGATTCTATGTAATTATCTTAAATAATTTATAATACTGAATACAATATCCACGGTTCTTAATGCAGTAGCTCCAAATTGGTTTTAGATAATTTATAATGACTGCTACAGTGCAATGATAAGAAATGTAATAATGTTCCAAGTGTACATTAATTATTTCATTAGGTATTATAATGGAAACCATATGACTTGTTTTTCACTGTAAATTTAAAAATGTGTTTAATTTACAGAAGTGTACAACTCAAATGATGTTTATTCAACACCAAACAGTCATAAATTCTCAATTTCTAGACGCAGAAGAAAATAATGTGATTGACGTTTGATTTTGTATCCTAATTAATGCTACAACGTTTATTTAAATGACGTAATCTACTCATAAAGATCAAACCCGGTATATCCGAAAAACGCTAAAACTAATTATAAACTATGTTCGGCTTACTGCTATGTATCATAAATATCAATATCGAGCCGGTACAATTATATAATGTCCAGACAAAAACCTAACCATGAAAAAAGGGTTAGGAACCAGATACTCTCCCAAAAAATGCAGTATATCGAAATGATGATATGTACATTATGATCAAGTCTCATCTTTCTTTTGACCATAACGTAATATAGAAAATCACCAAGTGGTAAGCAATAAAAATAAATACCAATACGGCTCATAAAAGTATAGGAGTAAAGTGAAGTTAGGGACTGAATAATAAAAAGAACCGGACGGAGACTCGCTCGGCTGTACAGTAGGGGATGGAGTGGACCTCATTGCATACAATTCTGAACGGAAATGATTTGTTAGTGTAGAATAAGTATATATAATATATTATGTCAATATTTGCTCTTCAAACATTTATAAAAAATATTTGTGGATATGTATTTTAATAATTTTTAAATGACAGAAGAACAACTTCTTCTATTAAATTTCCAAGTATTTTGTCCCAGCAATTTTTTTTATTAACAATTATACAAAAAATTAAATATTTATATAAAGAAAAACTTATAGACAACCCTGTGTTAAAATGTTGACTTAAGTATTAATACCAAAAATGTTATGAATTTTCAACTACAATAAAACTTCACACCATTTTATTATATTTTGTAAAAATATGAAATTTAAGTGCTTATAAAAAAAATTATAATTAACTTTACTTGAATTTTTTTAAATACAATAAATACAACTAATAATAAACCTTGTGTTAAATTTTCATAATTTTTTGAACAGCCACATTTTTTAACGTTATCTCAAAAAAAAAAATACTTAGAAAAATAAAAAAATTTTATCTGTCTATAAATAGGTAAAAAATAGTTTAAATACTTTAATAAATTAATCGTGTATAGACAATGCTAATATAAACATTTGGTGAATATTTCAAATATTTACGATTTTTCGTTTTTGAATTAGAGCATTTAAAAAAAATTTGTTTTGTCAAAAAGTAGTTTTGCGTAAAAATGTCTGTTTTTCTGATGATTCTGAAAACTATTGAAAATTGTTAACTTTTGACTTACCAATATATCAACTACAGTGGCGCACCCAGGGGGGGACTTTGGGGCTTAAGCCCCCCCAAAAAAATATATTTTTCACTAAATTATACATTATCATAGCGTATTTTCACAAATATAGTACTACAATGATGATTGATTAAACATATTATAATATAACATGTAATAATAATAGTAAAAAATTACCATTTATAATTTGTGGTAATTATTTACTTGTGTGTAAAGAAAATAGGAAAATGTTTAAGCTCCTCCCAAACAAAAATCCTGGGTGCGCACCTGATCAACTAGATTGACTTTTTTTCCTTTCTTTAACGTTGCTTTATAAGGAAATTGAAACATTTTTACGTAGGACAACTCATTGACAGCAAGTTTATGGCGAAGAGAATATCAACGTATTAGTGGCGGCTCAGGTACACCAAGAGCACGTGAATGTCATGAACCATCAATAAATTATATAAAAAATTATTAGATTCCTATGATAAATTATAATTTTTAATATTGGTTATTATGCATATAGTCTGATATAAAAAAAAGCTTTTGCTGAAATTCGTATTAAGAGTTATAAAGAGTTCATTACTAAATTAATTTATTATTAAATAATCTAGGTGGATGGTCTTTTGAGACATATTTAATACGTGTACCGGACATATTTTTATCGTAACATAGAAATGATTAAGCACCACAATACATTGGCCATCGATTGTCGCCAGTGTCTTAGCATATCAAATTATTTACCATAAATCAAGAATATAATATATTAAAATATAATAAAATAATATTGTTATAAGATGCGACGTGCGGCGTGCAATTCTATGCGTTTGAGTATTAGTTAATATTCATATTTGTTTACATTATGGCCTATAGGTATCTTATTAACTATTTGTCCACCTTCTTATGTAAACTTCACGAACCGCCCATGCAACGTATTATATATTAATACGCAGATTTTATACAAAATCCCGTCTTAAATAATATTATACACTTATTATGCTTGTCTTGTTAAAATAACGGTTCGTCTTTTACGTACAACTGTACAGCAATAACGTTATACTGATTTATGACAGTGATGGTGATAAATTTTTGTAAATGAGCCCACACTGAGGACAGACAAAATCATCACATCGCCGCCATGGTAGATCTCTGTTAATGAGAGCTGGCAGCGTTGATTAGATCAGCAAGTAATGTGACGCATAAAATCATAGCTACTGAAATTGACGAAAATCAGTTACAACTCCACTGTGAAGTCTCCATATAATATTATGTATAAACGTTTAGAGAGCATCAATGCCTACATGCTTATAAGATTTTTTTTTACAGTTGTACTGATTAGAATGTAGGAACTTCAATTACGTTAAAATGAGTATGTAAATGTCGACTTGAAACACTTTATACCTTGGCCCCGTGGTACGTCCTATTTGATATTTTTAAAAATATTAAGTGTGTTTTCTCGGAGTAGTCGGAGTGTATACGATTTACAATGAACCCACAATATTTATTAATACAAATTATTATAGATTAAGTAATGCGTGAAAGATAATAAGTCATCAGTAACTATTCAGTTCGCATAAGTTTATTGTATAATGTTAAAATGAGTTTTAGACAAATACAAACTATACACCGTTTGTCGACGAGTCGTATTTAATAATCTGTTTGCATTTTGCATACCATAAAAATTTAAATGAAGTTTAACAGTTCATGAAAGTTTAAAAGCTAAAAGATGAGAACCTACAGGTTTCTAGGAAGAAAACTGATCGCATCTGACTTTGTATACATATAGTAATTCTTACATACGCTTGTAAGATTGCATTGTTACATTTTGTAAATTAATTAAGTTAAATAAATTTTATTTTTACCGTAAATTGTATTCAATGAAAAGTATTCTAAATAATATATATATACATTTCAAACTTCTTTAGAAATTAATTAGTTTTATGTTATTGTTCTTTTAATATTCTTTCACATGACAACAGTAAAGAAATATTTTTTCTCTATATCGATTTACTCTTGGAATTTGGATACATATTTTCGTATAGAATTTTATTTATTTCGAAATAAAGAGTGCCAATGCGTAACATGACTAACTAAATGTCCATTATATTTCTAGATAAAACCTTAAATATAATATGTATAGGTATACAATCAATATAATATCAATAAAGTATAGTATGACTTATTTAATAATATTCCATCCGTGATCATAAAAATAAGTGTATACCTATTTGAAAAATAATGTAGAATACTAGATTTAACAATAGATAATATTTGTATTGTGGCAAGAATCGTTACATTTAAACAGATTAATTTACTATAACTGTAGAAAAAACGGGCGTTATAATAAATTTAAAAGTATTATAATAATAATATATAAATACGTATTTGCAGAGTGTAAATCGTTTAAAATATTTTATTGAAATTTTTCCTTGCTCGTTTAAATTGTTTTAACGGTGCAAAATTACTATTCATTAGGTATGGTAAAAATACCAGTAATACACAGGGAGTGGGAGTAAAGAATCATCCACAGATTTTTATCCACTAATATTGACCAGTTATAATGAATACAGTATACTGCAGATAGAAACAAAACACCTCCCATTTCATTACAGATAATACAGTACGGATAGATAGAATAGTATTTATTTATTTTTTTGAAGTTATGGGCTCAATACATGTTTATATGACACGCAGAACAACTCCGGTGAAACGTCTTGGATGATATACTAGTTTGTCATTTAATATGTGAGTAAACTTTACAAATTACTTAAATATAAATAACCATGGGTATACATTCATTTTCTTGATAATTTTTGGAATCTAGTGTCAGTAATTACATTTAGACGACATCAATTTCTATTTACCTTACGCATTTTTCGCAGCAACGTTTTCAAATTATTTTTGATTTAAATTATTATTTGTATAGAGTAGTGGTCGCAACCTTTTTGGAATTTCAGGCCACATTTACGGATTAAAAAGGGCTCATGAGCCGGACAGTAATAAATATTCAATTATTATTATATTATTTAAAATGAACAAAAAATATGCTGCTTAAAACTTAAAAATAAAAATTATAGTTAAAATAAATTAAAAAAATAAATCTTAAATGTATGAAGATTAGAGCTATCTGTTGAAATAATTAATATGATTTTTATCGTTGGATTTTATTTACTATTTTTTTCAATTTCCACATTAAAATTACTTATGCCCAATCTAAGAACATAGATAGACATGTTTATCTAATATCTATTAATCGTGATCGTTATATATTTTTATTTTTCATATGAGAACAAGCCTGTTTGCACACGTATGTAAATCTATTCATACTGAAGTATTGCGCAACTATATTTTTTAATTTTTAAAATGATGCAAAAAATAGTATAGAGGTGATTATTTGAAAAAGTTTTTTAGAATATTTTGTGATTGTAAACCTATGATTTCTACTTACTTAAAGCTCAGCAAGGATATCGTCATATTAAACGGATTGGCTAGTAATTAAAAATATTTTGCATTTCGTTTGATATCTTGAGATCAATTATTAAATTGTTATTGAAGTATTGCAATAGTTTCAATAAATTTAACTGTAAACAATGATGATTCAAAAAGTTTTTGAAAAAATAAATATAGTTATTTTTATACATTATAGAATATGATTATTTTTAGATAATTATTAATATGATATTTACATGAATTGTCTCCATTTGAAATTTAAAACGGGCAGTATAAAATAAACGCGTAGCACCGGTCGCCGACCACTGGTGTATACTGGACGATGCAACGAGTCTGACATTCACGTTTTCTTATTATTTAATGAATTAGTTTAGTACTTTTTCCCCTTTTGTTATTCGCTGCAATACAAGACATTGGATTAAAGTCTGATATGATGGTTCGGTAATTTTGTGTTATACACGTTGGGCGATGGGGACGGTTTCTTCTCTCCGGACTATAAAATTTAGCTTGGAAAGCGGAACTGCCAGCGGTCGGATTCGAAACGACCACCGGGCGTTAGTGCACAACCGACTTTTCCACTCGACTACGAACCCGCTCCCCCAGAGTAGTATGTTATATCTTATAAGTAGTTTTTATATTTTTAATTCTTTCAGATTTTTCGTCAGAATTGTACCATTGTTCTTGGCGCTCGGTTTCTTGACACCTCGTACTTTGAGGCCATCACTACACCATAATATTTTGCGCTAATCAAAAAGAGGTGTTTGCTCATTTTTCGTATTATTTCCCCCACAGGCCTGTGACAGACGGAAGTCAAAAATGTTGCGGTACTTATGGGGCCGTTACAAAGGTACTACTGGCCGTAGCAGTCGTGGCGATCGCGTCCGTCACCACGATCGCCTGGCTTCGTGTCGGTGCGTGGTCGGTGACCGAGTCGTCGAATGGCATCGGGGTCGCGACGATTTCTACCGGAACCGACCGACTGGCCGACGACCACCATTCTACTGGTGCACCACGACCACAGGATCGACTGATCTTACAGGCTCCGGAACGAGCGGCAACGGACCGACCGGCGACCAACCGTCGGTCGTCAGACCGATCTGCAACGGATGACCGACCAGAAATGGTCGCGCGGCTGTCGGCGGCTGGTTGGTTGCCGAGCGTCGCAGTCGCCGTCCGTGACGACCGTCGTCCACGGTATCCCGAGGGCAGAACACCGCAGCTCGCGCTCCGGGATCGGCCGACGAAGAGAATCGATCATCAATGGTTTTGGGCTTTGGAAGATCGCGATGAAAACGGTGACAAGACCGGGACTGACGATGTTGGTGCTCAAACCTGGCAAAACGTCGGAACCCGGTACGAACACCGGGTAAACGGGTATGGGGGGACGAAGCTTAGAATTGGAAGACTTATCACCATTGGACGGTTTGGTATTTTTCTCACACAATCCAAGGAATTGGTAAAAAAGATTTAAAAAAAAAATAGGTCGATGACGATAACCAAAAGTATTTTTTTTTAAACATTAAAGCATCGATGGTGTAATATTGTTTTAAAACTCAACATTTTTAGTTTATAACACATTCAATGGATGTAGTACAGTAAAGACAAAGATAGGATACCTTTATGCATGTAAAATCGGGGTCCATAAGTAATTGTTCTTGCAAATTCTAGATTTTAATTGTATTGTATAGTTTTCACTCAAAACCACTTTAACCACTTTGCTTATTATATATTTTAAAAAATTACTATCCATAACAAAGGTAAAAACGGAATAAATCAGTTATTTTTTAACAATTGATTTTCATTTCTTAGTACGTTTCATCACAATATACATTACATTATTTACGATAACGGATTTGCCAATTTTACATAATGACTAGTTTTCATACATCTTTTATTCGATATTTTATTAAATTTTATAAAATAAAATAAAACTTTTATTATATAATCCATACCAGGGGTGTCCAAACATTTGGGAAGAGACTGAGCTACAAAGAAGTTGCCATGGGCCGCATGCGTTTTTATGCTTACGAATTTGATGCATTTGATATGATTAAAAATGTGCATTTTATTTGAAATTACAATATAGAAAGGTATAATATACTGTGTATTTGCAACGATAAAGAAAATAAATACACATAATATGTTTATGATCAAGAAAAGTGAACATATTTAAAATAACGAAATAAACTATCATGAAATTTGGAATTTTTTTCTACCAAATATTCATAAATATGAATAAAATGACGAGGGAGAGGGGGGCGCATTAAAATCTATCAGCTATTGGAAATCCCTGTGCTATGTATATGAATATTGACATTGAAGGATTTTTTTTTTTTTTTTTTTTAATCGCAGTGCAGCAAAGTACCTCATGTACACGTGTTTTGAATATGTTTTCGTTTAAATCTGTTGACAGACCAACCAATCACTACGAGTACCCGATCACGGGGACGGTCAAATGGAACGACGATGGACCGGTCACCGGGCTTGGCGGTCATCGTGATTCGTACGACTTGAACGCGAACGATTACAGTTACATTGCCGACATGAACAAGCAACTACTGACCGACGAGCCGATCGGTGGCGGTGGCGGGAACGAGTTGCACCGGGATGATGGCGTGCAGATGGAATCGCATTATTCGACCGTGCACGAAGACTATCCCGTGCCCATGGGCAGTGGTAGTGCACCGACCGCGGAACACCGACCGCAGAGCACAAGAAGCGAACCGGCCGCGAACCATAGGCCGTCGAGCCCGCACGCGTATTCTCCGGGCGCCGACCACTATACGGCCAACGTCAATAGCTACTACCCGGATGCGAACGATTACGGACCGCCGCCGCCGAGAACCACTACCGCGGTCACCGTGCAACAGTACCCCGGTGCTGGTAACGCGGTGGGCGGCCCGCAACCGAAGATCATGGTGCCGGTGGTGCAGGGCGACGGCAAGGTGGCCGCGGTCGATTGGAAGACGATCGCCGCGCTGGCGCTGGTCAAACTCGTGCTGGTCAAACTGAAAGCGTTCGCCGCGATCAACGTGCTGGTGTTCTTGCTGGTCGGCGTCAAGTTACTGCTGATGGCCGTGTCCCTGAAGTTCCTGTTGCTGCTCAAGTTCGTCAAGTTCGTCAAGATCGTCGCGTTGCCGTTGATCATTCTGCCGCTGCTCGCCGCCATCGTCACGTCGGTCTTCCCGTTCGCCCGGACGCTCCAGTCGATGGTGAACAACGCGCTGCCCGCCGCCCAACCCGGTTTCCTCAGTGCCCCGACGACCATCCGGCCGGTCATCGCGTCCCAGAGCACGTCGAGCGTGCTCAGACCGGGGGGCAGCACCATATTGCCGGGCGCGCTCAGACCGGGGGGCAGCACCATATTGCCGGGCGCGCTCAGACCTGGGAGCAGCACCATCGTACAGGGTGGGCCGACCCGTTTCCCGGGCCAATTCGTGCCCGCGGACCTGAGATCGCAGTCGGCTTTCGAGCTCGGCGACTTGAACTCGGCCCTGTACGGACGGCACTACCAACAGTCGCTGAAGGCACGCGATCCCACGTTGGACGTATTCCGAGAGCTGTTGAGTTCGGAGAAGTGCGTGGAAAGAATAGCTTGTCGGATGGCTGTGGCGGAGAAAGCTGGCATTTTCCCGTCGTGGATAAATTGGTGAGCACCAACATTGACGTTTAACGTCACATTTTTCTTGCCCTACACTGCAAGCAATTGATCTCAATGGTAAAATGGTATTTTAGTTGAAAAAATAATTTTCACTTGTATATATTGTGTTCGTGAACTTCAAACAGTATTTTTTTTTCTTTCTTTTTTAATAAATCAATTTTTTCTTATAAGGTCTATTGAAATCCCGTGCATGATATACATCGTGCATTGAGGAAAAGCCAAATTTACTAAGTTAATTTAGTTAACATTAGGAAATATTTTCTCCATATTAACATAACATCACATTTCAATGACAAACTTACAATTTGTAATCATACATTCAACACCAATAAAAACTACACAGAAATACTTATGAATTATAAAACATATAAACATAAATAACAAAATGGTATACCGAATCTTTATAACAAATTTTCAGAAACGAGAGCTTTATGTAAAGCACTTACAAAATGTTGTTACTCAAATTATTTGTACAATGTACAAAATAGTCTAGTATCAAATCCTAAATACTTTTGGTCATATGTAAAAAATTTCAAAAAGGTAAATCGCTTACCTACTATGTTAGAGTTAAATAATACTCATTCTGATAACCTAAATGAAATAGTAAATATGTTTGGTAAATATTTTGAATCTGTTTATTCATCTCCTAATTATAATATAAATAGTTCTTTAAATGGCATAGAGTCAGAAAGTATTGATCTAAGAAAGTGTACAGTTACAATGTCTAAAGTCTTCGATGGCCTATTGAAATTATGTATTAATACAACGGTCGGTCCTGACCTTGTCCCTGAGATTTTTTTTAGAAATTGTTGTTACTCCCTAACACGCCAAATTTATTTTTTATTCTCATTATCTCTATCGTCAGGTATTTTTCCTACTACTTGGAAAATTAGTTACATATATCCAGTTTTTAAATCTGGATCAAGAGCAAATATACGTAATTATCGACCAATATCGCGATTAAATGTATTACCTAAATTATTTGAAAAATTATTAGAGCCAAAACTTACATTTTTTATGAGTTCAATCCTTGCAGATAAACAACATGGGTTTAGAGCTTCCAAATCTACAGTCACAAATTTATTAATTTATTACACAGATTTGATGAATGTAGTGTCTAAAGGTGGTCGTGAGGATGCAATATACACTGACTTAAAAAAAGCTTTTGATAGCGTCGACCACTTAACATTGATTAATAAATTAAACGATTTGGGAGTAGGTAATCTGATATTAAACTAGTTTTCCTCATATCTTACTGGGAGGATACAAATTGTTAAAATAGAAAAATCATTGTTTTCTATTATTCACACAACATCTGATGTTCCACAAGGGGGGCATTTATCTCCTCTCCTATTTATTATATTTATTAATGATCTTTGTAAAGTCTTTAATCATTGTAAGTACTTATTATTTGCCGATGACTTAAAGATATATGCTCAAATTCAATCACTTAGCGATTATCATAATTTTCAATCTGATTTAGATAATTTTTATGAATGGTCAATAAAAAATAAATTAGAGATAAATGTGAATTAATGCATACAAATAACATTTAAAAGAACTAAATCATTTATTCATAACCAATATGTAATTAATGGATGCAATATTATTGCACAAAATCATGTCAAAGACTTAGGTGTATTCTTATCTAGCGATTTATCATTCTCAAAACATATTACATACATTTGTAATAAACCAACATTAGGATTTTTAAGACGAAACTGTAGTGAATTTCAAAATATTATATGTTTAAAAACCTTATATATCGCACTTGTACGATCTATCTTGGAATATGGCTCTATTGTATGGTCACCATAATATGTGTTAAATGATATAAATAAGATTGAATCCATTCAACATCGTTTTTTAAATATAATCTCTTATAAGATTATAAATAATGAAATTAAACATGATAAGTTACTTGAAATTCTAAAAATGTACCCTCTCTTATGTAAAAGAAATTGTCTGGATGTTAAATGGATTTATAATCTACTAAATAATAAAATTGACTTTCCAGTATTTTTAAACTCAATACCTAAAAATGTGCCTCAAGTATCTCTCCGCTCTTACCCAATGTTTTATATACCTACTCATACACAGAACTATAGTAGAAACTCGCCGGTAAATCAAATGCTAAACTCTTGTAATAAAATTAATAATTTTGATTTTTTCCATGATTCTATAGTATTATTATGGTCTATTTGTTGTAATACTTTTGGTTCTTAATACCTTATGCACATGTTAATTTAGCTAAGTTATCTTTTAACTTCATTTTGTATTATTAATTTGTATATAATTTAATTACTAAGCTAATTTCAACCTATGTACTATTTTATATTTTTTGTTCTATTCATTTATCTGCACCATTTGCCCTTCGGGCGTTATCATCTTTCATGAATGATGAAATTAAATAAATAAATAAAAATTATATAACGAAATATTTTAGTCATCATTACACAAGTGGTGTATCATCGCAGCGATACATTTTTATTTGTTGCTAATGCATATCAAACATATGAAGTATATGGAAAATTAATAAAACTAGGTATTACTTATTAATAGAATAAAATTCGAACATTTAAAAACAATCTGACCACTATTTAATATAACATTTAAACATTTAAGTATGTTTTCATAGAAGAAAGAGAAATTTTTGGTTTACAATTATTTCATTATTATGATATTATTTGATTTCAGGATACTCAGTGGTGTTTCTGAGGTCATCTCTAACGAAAAACTCAAATTATACTTCAAAGCATATAATGATATAAATAATAATGTTCTTACTAATTCTACGAACGCCGATAGTTGGGTTCCATGGTGCTTAGAACATTATGACTGCAATTTATAATCATGTGATAGAAACAAAAATTTATTTTATGAGCATATTTTTGTTAATTAATAAATAAATTATTTATTTATTATTTTATAATTTATAACAGGTAATTAGTTATAAAAAAATTAATGAAAGTAATCTATGTTATTTTATTTTGTAACATAAAATTATACAATTTAATAGTTATGGAATGTTATACATATTATATTATTTGCTTCCCTAGAATATTACTATAGTAATTAAATTATAATTTTTGAAATAAATATGATCTTTAAGTTTACTTTATGAATGATTTATATCTTATATATATAGACATATATTGTATAAGAATTACGTCAATACAAAATTACTTTTTATTAGTTAAAAATGTGTATTTAATGGAGATGATAATCTGCACCACTTTTAAATCCTAATAAAATTACTGATGCTCCTCTAAACTTATCGTAATAGTATAATACTAAGTTTCATGATCAAATTACTATTAATTAATATAAGTAACATAAGTAACAGTTAAATATTGCTAAATTATTTTAACTACAGTTACTGTAGTTAATAAGTAATAAACTTAAATTAAAATAAATAAATCTTACCCTAAGACCTAAATTACTCAGATATAATGATTTATTTAATTTAACCACGATATTAGCCATGAAAATAACCATTAACTATAAAATTAGCTAATAAATAAAAAATTGTTAGTAGGTATACGACCATGACACAGGTGGATAATACTATCTTCGACATAATATAGCTTGTTCATATTTTTTTGATTCAACCATCATTGATTTAAAATCATCGTCTGATCTTGACGATAAAATGCGTAAAAATAATCATCAAAACTAAAATAATTCAGTGAACACATTATTATGAAATTATCTGTTATTTAAGTTATACTGCAGTCTTTTTTCTATGATAATTAGAGACTGGAATTATATTCTTTTAAAATATCCAAAATAAAATACTAATATTCTCTTAAAAAGTTGAACATTTTCTTCCAATATTCTTTAAAAATCATAACAAAATATGTAAAAATTATGCTCTTTTATTAAAATATACCCTCTTGAACTAAAAATATGCATTTATATGCAAAATAAATAAACACATACCTAATACAAAAAAAATGATATAAAAAGATACATAATATGCAAAATAATTAAGCAAATAATACAAACTGATATAAATAGATAAATAATATGCAAAATAATAAAGCAAATAATACAAACTGATATAAATAGATACATAATATGCAAAATAATTAAGCATATAATACAAAAACTTGATATAGATAGGTACATAATAAAAAATATTTCATGATAAGAAAAGTTTGATTATTAATAACTATATTTAATATTTAATTATTTTAAATTTTTAATCAAGAACATTTTTGAAAACAGTTGACTCGAAAAAATATGCAAAAGAATGTAATTCCGGCCTCTAGTGATAATCAGTTACTGCTTGATAGGTTCGCATACTTTAATAGTTCCTCAGAGGTTGTATACCTTATGGCTATAATAGATGTTATCGTTTTAAATGAAAAAAAGCAAAACTTGCATAAAAGAATAAAAATGAATAAACGTATGCAAATTTACAGCGTTTACTGGATGAACGAAGGTATAAACTTCGATTCATCTTTGTTTAATAGTTTCGTTTTCGTCACACATGTACCATATAATTTCTTTCGGTTAATCGATTGAATATATATATATATGCATATGTGCATAAATAATAATATTATTGTATTTATATTATAGTAATATCACATTACCACCATGAAGTCATTCATTCAGATTCAAACTACACGTGCTGTATGTATTCGTTTAATAAAAAGACCCTATTATATTAAATAAATAATATAATATTTAATAAAGTTTGGTCGACATATCCAAAACGGTATGCTTTTGACAAAGAGCTTATTTGTTTTAAACGTTTTGACTTATTTAATAAAAATATTAGTAATAGACATGTCGTGTTAAACAAGTATTTGATTTCCTTCTGATTAAAAAACACGCCTCTAAAATATATTACGCATCACTTGGATGCCCGGCGCCTAATAGTGTTATTTATTGAAATTAGACTTCTACAAAAGCAGTAATAATTAATAGTAACAATATGATTTCACCCATTGATTTTGCGATTTCATAAAATACTATAATAACTATGATTAGATTATTATGTACAACGAAAACAGGAATAAATGATAGAAAATATAAACATATTATTGAAAATGATTCCTGCAAGAACTAAATACCTACTATTTGGATTACTTCATTGGATTCGTGTAATAATAATTAAATGCGTTGGTAAACATGTACCTAATAAAAGAACAATAAAAATAAAACTATATTAAATACTTATTATTAATTATCATGCTCGACAGTTTTTCTAATTTGCATTATTCTTTATTTTTTTTCACACACATATTTTTTGAGGATTTTAATTTTCAATATGAAAGAATTTTAAAAACTTTTGGCCTGATTTAGGCTATCCGGTGCAAGGTTTCAAATTACAAAAACTAAGTGTTTCAGTTGTAGATTAGTGATATTAATTCTTTAATTTCTATAATATTATAATACTAATAATTATATTTTCAAGTAATAACAATGAGTAATGACCATGTTGCCGTGCTAAATCGCATGTTGTAGGTACCTATATAAGATTGTATGTATTCCTGTTTTTAACTAAATTTAATAGGATCATCACATTATAACAGTATAGATAAAACGGATACCATCCAGTTATCAATATATCTACCTATATATTGTAATAAGAGCCATAAAAATCAAAACGCTTAAAACATATAATAGTACACTTTTACATTTGTAACGGTGCAGAATGATTACTCGTTTGGCTACGGTAGACGTAGTTGACACTATCCGGGTGGGGTTTGTTAAAGATATGCAAATACATGTTCGCAACGAACCAGTAATACAATACGCATAGCAAATAAAACATCTTGATACTATTTTATAACGATTTATGTTGAAAGTAGGATTTATTTGTACACGTAGGGTTATATCAAACCCATTTAATATAGTCTTGCTGTACATCAACTGCAGCAGCTACTGGAAGCTTGTAGCACACTTGCAGCCATTTACATGAACTATAATTTATAAATTATGTGAGTAAGCTAAGTTTATTTAAACTTTTTAATTTTACTGATTTTATTTTTATTACTCTTTTCATCATATTATTGTATGCTTTAATCAATAGGTATAAGGTTTAAAGGTATGAGTAATAAATAGTTATAATTGAATAAGTTAACTTGATATTTTATGCTAACCTGCATAGACTGGATTTTATTAAATAGTTTATAGTATTAAGCATTTATAATTTTACTCTTTTTTGTAGTTTGATATCACAATATACTCGAGTACATAAATATAGAAATTATAGGTTATCAGAAATAACATAAATCATTTTAAAATTATTAAAAGTAACAAAATAAAACCGTTCAGATGTATGTTCTTTTAAAATTTACTTGTGAAAAAAATTATGGGCGAGAAAGATTATTAGGTAGTGTAATTCTTCAACCAATATTTTCCCAATAGAATAACAAATCATGAAATAGTTTGTACGGATCAGCAGTTTTATGTATTCACATATTACACTCCAATATTATGTTTTTAAACAAAATAAATTTTAATCTGGACGTAAATATACCGCTTTGTAATGTGTTTTGCAGGTCTGAAGACGACCGACAACGACGACATGCATGGGTGAAAAACACCTTAAAGATCTCGATGGTCAGTTTATTAATCACCGGCTTAGCATTCATGTTCGTCCGACCATATCTGCAGATAATGGTCGAACATAACTTGCCCACCAATTTGGTTGATCGCAAAGTCGACTACGGTGAAGTCAATGGCAGTGGAAGATTTCCCATGGAGGTTATCGCTGACGATCCGTTTAACGTGTCAGCAAAAGTTTCGGATTCGGAACTACAGGAACAACAAGTTTGGACAACTTTACCGGATGGAACTCGAGTGATATCGCTGAAAAACCGATCTAGTATCGGACACCAGCAGGAAACTAGCTGGCCTCAAAACATCAATATCACGCGGTACAATGACAGCACTACGGAGGTCAGACGTTCCATTTCCAGCCGAAAGTTGATAAAAAATATTCGAAATTCGACGGACCACGCCAGCAGAAATGAAACTTTTATCAACGAGGAAAACAACAAAAACATCAAATCTGTTATTCCCCCCGTCACAGGAGTATATCGGATGAAAATCAGGTAGGTAACATTTCCGGTTTTACGTTAATACATATAATGATATGATTTTTCTGTATACATAACTCGTTGATTCGCACACATCGTATAATATGCTGAATTAAAGTAGTTTTTTTTCAATTAAAATGAGTACATCGTGAATTTTCCATGTGATAAAAATAAAATTATTCATATATATTGTAACTAAGTATATTTTTTGTTGTTCATTGTATCAACTTATAAAATATTTATATAGTATAAAATACAACAGTATAAGTATATTAAAAAACGTAATATATATATATATATATATATATTTGAACTGCTGTTTTTAGTCTTTACATTTCGTTTAAACCTATATAGTTAAATATGTATTTTATTATTTTAATAAATTATTAAAATACTATTTTTCAATATAAAATAAATTTTTTTTTATAATTAAAATGTGTCGCTTAATTATTTAACCATTTGCCTAGAACATTTAGTAAAATTCCTGATTTTATCATATATATGCTGACGATATCGATATGTATCCATTTTTACATCATATCTTATATTTTACATAATTCAAAATTTATAAATATACAACATTATAACCAACTATTTATATATATATATATATTGTTTCATTTGTTAATAGACCAAATCAAAGACAAATAAATTACTACGACGACTTCACTGTGCAACAGACAGATACGCCAACGGCCGTAAAAGACGCATCGGCGGGCAATTACAATGCATTCGAATTAAATTTTAATAAAGATGACAACGATTCTAAAGAAAATGAAAATCCGGATGATGGATCAGATTGGTTACCAATATTCAGACCTGATCAGGAACTTGCGGGAGGACCATCAACAACGGGGAATTCGGGACTGAACTGGAATAGTAGTTCGAAACTACCACCTGTTAGGTCAGGGATGAAATATTCAGCTGACCAAGACCGGGTTCAATCTTATGCAAGCAATGGTGGCATGATGAGCCCATGGGAACAGTTCACTAAATTTATGTCACCGTCCTACTGGATGGGATCGACCGAAAACCAGTCGATACCAGATAATCGACAGGCGAGTAAGATTCTTCAACCACCCAGTATGAATACCCGTCAACTACCAATTACTCCATCAGTACAACATTCTATGCCGAGTTTCCATCAACAAATTATAGCATCGATACAACCAACGATAAACGAAATAAATTGGCGACGAATCGGTGTGATGGCTGTCATTAAACTTGGGCTGATTAAATTGAAAACGATCGGCTTTTTAAACATATTATTATTTCTTCTGTTAAAGATAAAAATGTTCATATCAGTAGTATTATTCAAATTCCTATCGCTGTTGAAAATTTTGAAATTATTCAAGTTTCTGATTATACCGTTAATGATCATACCATTTTTCCCTATACTCGCATCATTAATTTATCCTAAGAACCAAATGAATCCGCAAGTTGTACCAACATCCTCGAGTAACTTAGTTAACTATAATATCAGGCCTGTTAATTTGTTAGAAGACAGTGGAGAAACGGAATTTAATTCAGGAGAAACAGTAATTGTTCCCGGGAGCACGACAACGATTACACGCCCTCAAATCATTTCTAACGGAATAGAGAGACCTGATAGTATATTCGATACCTTCAATTTCCTCGATGGACAACGGTTCGAATCAAGTGCATTATTAGATCCTAACTTGGACATATTCCAGAACGAATTAGATTCTGAAAAATGTGTGGAAAGAATAGCTTGTAAAATGGCTACGACGGGAAGAACTGGTATTATGCCATTATGGATTAATTGGTGAGAATTAATTACCTTTTAGGCGCTTACCATAGGCTTGTAATAACTTAATTAACTAATTATTAAATGTAATACAAGTCTACACTAACAAGTAAAACCATGAATTATTAATTTTATTTGAAAACATCAAACACATTTCATGTGTTCAATATGACATAAGTATACTTGTATTATAAAATATTTAACTTATACTAATAAAATATAATATAATAATAATATATTTATATTATTCTATATGTGACGAATTGTAGCATGCGTCGAAATTACCATGTCCAAATGACGTATAACCATTTAGAATATATTTTGATAACTTACGTTGTTCAAGCTCTATAAAATTGGATTTGATTATTTTACAAGTTTTTATGGGCTTATAAATTACGTTATTTTATTTAACAGCTATTCTTATCCTATTTTCAGGATGTTACATGGGATGACAAAGTCTATTCCAAATGATAAATTCGTATATTACCTTAAAGCATATGACGATGTAACAAATGAAATCCATACTAAGTCACCGAATCCAGACAGTTGGGAAAAATGGTGCTTTGAACGTTACGAGTGTGATAATAACAACGAAACAGATGAGACAGATACGAGATAATACAATTTCACCTGATATATTTATATTTTGTTTGTATACTATAATACGTATATTACTTTTATGCAAAATATGTGTATGATAATATTATATTATATAGAATTCATATTTTTAAATAAGTACACACGAAACTGTAATTATTTAATGTACTTACTAACTATGTAAATCTTAAAATATAGAATATTTTTGATTGTGCCTTTATAACTAGGTATTTTAATTATTTTGTGTGAAAATACATGTTGTAAATTAAATATTCAGATTTAACATCCAATAAAATAATATATAATTATTAATCCAACACGCATATTGTATTTAAACAGCTATCGATGTTAGTCTGTTGTTTAAATACTATATCAAATGATAAATCCTTCTATATCTAAAATTCATTAAATATTAAATAACAATATATTCCATCTGATAAGTTAATAAATATAAGAAAAGTAAATAACAGATAAACAATAATAATCCTCTTAACATAGAATTTAATACAAATGTCAGTATTATCATCAGAATATATTTTAAATAATATAATATTACAATGAAATTATGTAATCAAGAACGTTACCTTATAAGATATTCAAGTAATAGTCCTATAAAGTAATATTATTATTTGTTATAACTTGTATAACTTTTATTATACCGTGGTTTATAATAATTAACAAATTATTTGCACGATATATTTGTAAATATATTGTAATATATTTTACTACAATTTATCGTTATAGTTTTTTAAACATGGAGTTTTTCTTTTCTTTTCCTACTATTTACATGGAAAATATATTTTAAATTTTGAATAAGGTATTTTTCCGAAACTAATAATTTAATAATTAATTCAAAATTTAATTATCTTATACACTCATATCGTATATACACACATATAAATACAAATTTATCCGGTGTTTTTCCAAGTGGATTTTCGACTGTCGGATTTTTCGATGTCTGAACACAAGACTTGAAGTCAAGAGAATATTTATTAACCAGTGTTTGTGCGGTAGTCAATCGTTGCTTATCGCTTATCAATAACAGTAAGATGTAGATCCATTTTTAAACCTATTTGAATCGATCTCACATATCGATTCATTATAGAAATTTGTAAGGAATATAATACGATTATTATACGAGTATTTATTTTTACACTTAAGATAATGTTCTGAGTTCTCAAGATAATTAGATAAAACCCCAGAAGTGGACCCAACACATTTATTTTGGGAGGGCCTATAAATAATAAATATACCTCTAAAAAGGATTGCTAGAAATAACACAGTTATTAAATTAAATACAGAATTTTCATCAATATTAAAATTAAGTTAGATTGAAAAAGGTAATCTTCTCGACTTCTCCAAGCGATTTCGTTCAAAATGTCATTTGGATTTTTTATTCTTCTGTTAATACCTGTTAGATATGCCTGATTCCTTGATTTAAAAGTACCGACTGTATTATAAACAGCGCTAGTCCTATAAACGTGCAAACAATTTAAACTATGAATTATAATTTAATTACAATGAAAATAAAATTTACTTTATTGGCGTATATATGCTCAGGGCTCAGTTCGTTGTCAGTAATTTGTAAACACTTTAAGTGTATCCGCAGTGGTCAAATGGGGTGAGGGGGGGGGATAAAGGGATAGATCACCTATGACATTTTTTCAAGACTTAATATTAAATATTTTTGACAAATATTAATCGAAAAAAAAATTGCATATTAAAAATTAAATAACATCTTACCTCCCTTGACAAAATCATTTGACCACCTAGGTACCTAGGTACAACAGAAATATCAAATAACATTTATGATACACTTGTACAACGATATGATAGTATAATTGTCTAATATGTTAATATTAATATTATCACACAAAATAACATTTTTACTTTTTAGTATTCGATATTTGCTCTAAAAAGTTTTCTAAACTAGTTAAAAACAACTCAATATTATTATTTGGGGATCTATAATCCCTATTATTCAAAGTATAGCTTCATCAATTTCTAAATGCAATTCAATAAAATTATAGCATAAAATAACAATTTTCCATATGTTTAACATTTTAAGATTTTTACTTTACTTATATATAATAGTGATTCCATCATTTTTATTAAAATCCCCTATCGAATTCTTTCAATAAAATTATTTAAGGAAAAATTAAAATTAGTTATAACTGAATAAGTAACTAAGTTAGAAACCAAGTACTTTTTTTTAGAAGTTCTTTTTTTTTAGAAACAAACCTCTAGTTTTTTTTTCAAAAACAAAAGATACACTTTGCATCTATTATTTATTGAAATAAAGTGAGTTTTTCATTTAAATAATTTTGATTGTCTCTTTGATAGTATTCATTAAAATTAATTTTGAACCTAAAATATACAGGACCTACTAAATTCAATTTTAACGATCCACCCCAAATCGAAGATTTAATATTACTCAGACGGTAAATACTTATAATATATGTAATAATATAATATAATCCAGATAATATGCAATAGTTATAACTATTATAGGTAAATAAATATTATAACTGTTCGTTGGCGTGAAACATTCAAATTAAAATGAACTGTTTCTTACTTCAGAACATAAAGCAAATACAAAAAAATAAAACTAATATTACGTCGTTATCCGTGAAATAATATTATTTTGTCGATCCAATAATAATTGAAAATTGATTTGAACTATAATAAACATTATCTGCTATTTATTTCGGATCTATATGGAAAATTCTATCTCAATTTGATCAAATTACAGTTGTAACTAAAAAAAGCCGCACTACTGATTATTATAAAACGTCTATAAAAAAATCAGTTAAAAATAATTTAACGAATATTATATTAAATTATTTACGTTACCAAATTTTTAGCAATACAGAATTCCTATATCCATTAGTTATAGTGGATATAATACTATAAAAGCTGATCAGGGGGGGGATGACTAAATTTTCGCAGATTTAGTAAACATAACAGCAGCTACAGTTCCTGGACGACCTATGGTGACAAACGTTTATGAATATTTCATATTTTCTCCGGAAAAAACGTGTCATATTTTGTGACATCCACGTCGCAGTCGATGACATTTAAACTCGATACTCATCAATAATGTGAGTATTAAACTATTAACACATTAGTTTTTAACCAATTATTACTTTATTATATATAAGTAGAAGCCTAAATATTTATATTATTTTTACCAAAATAATGCAACATTAACAATATACTTTTAAAATATTTTATTTTGGCGATTAATTTAACAAAAATGAAAAGACTTTGAAACATAACAAATAATTAGTAATTTCCATGAAATTAATCCTTCAAAGATAGGTACATCATTATTTTTTTTCTTAATATGAAAAATGTAAATGTATAAAAGTATTGCTGGATTTTAAGTATGTGTTTGCGATTCATCTAGATTTATAATAATATCAACAAAAATATAATAATATAAAATATGAAAGAATAAATAAATAACATTTTTTTTCTCATGAGTATTATTGTATAATATGTGTAAACATTTGAGATAGGTTTTGATTAAAAGAATCATTATGAAGTATAAATAATTATAACTATAATAATTAATTTAATTGTATTCACATGAAAATAAAATTAGGATTTTATCAATAGAATTAATTAAGTAAATGAATAACATACGTTTGAACTTCTTTTCAAATACACCATGAATTAGAAGTTGAAAATTGTTTTTATTTTTACCAAGTGTGTAGAAATGAATAACTCCCTGGTGCGCATCAGATCATACTCGGGATTAATAAGTGCAAAATTAAATATAACCGAAATTAAGTACAATATATATTTTATAATGTCAGTAAAATTAAATAAATAAGCGCTATTACATACTAAACTGTATTGATTAGTAAAAAAAATAAACTTTAATCTTATTAAGTCTATATAATATTTTAGCTCCAAGTATCTGGGTTTAATAACTTAAGGCGGATTCACAACTGCCCGTGTCGTGTCGTGTCGTATCGTGTAAAATACTTTTTTCTGATTGGCTTACCAAAATGTGGTTGTAAAAATATGATCATATCGACCAACACGATACCGTGAATACCGCGAAGTTGAATATATTCAACTTTTGATCATGCTGGTCACAATGTTCACGATGTGGTAGTGCGATTTAATGTTATCTATTATATTTTGATAAGAAAACGTCTATAGAAGTTGATTATTTTGAAAATTTGATAACCATGGTACCATGATACCACGGTAGAATTTATGGTTACCAAATTGGTATCGTCCTGATTTTTGAATTCACAATTCACACGACACGACACGACATGGGCAGTTGTGCACTCACCTTAATACTGTTAAGTTTACGATCTTCATTTATAAGAACGGGTTTTATCACTTTTTCTAATTCGTTTCACCTTATCTTATCGAAAGCATTTATTTTACAGGCCTAAAGATACCAGGCGGCAAAGAACCAAATGCATTTTCAACGTTTTGATAACATTAGTGGTGTTCATAACCACTGCAGTTGTTATCCATCTATACACACGATTCGGTCTTACAATAATCGATACACCGAATTCTATCGAGTCCATTCGCAACATCGTAGATGTCAAATCTAATCTCCTTGACCGCGATATCGTCTCATTGGTGACTATTTCTCCTACTACCGTCACCGCGATAAATTCTAAGCAAGACGAAAAGTTGCAGAATACCGTGGGATCGGTGAATGATTCGCACTCGACATTGACGGTGACCAATGAGGAACGACAAATAAAACGCTTTTCCGCCACCAAACTATTGCAACTGAGTAGTAGATCTTTGAACAAAGACACGACTCAAGGCGACCATTTTGAAGTTGGGCCCTCGTTGTCAAGAAACACACTGATACCTTCCGATTCCAGGGACAATTTAACCGATAATGATTCGCGAATGGCCAATGACCACAACGACCACAACACAACATTCGTCATCATCAGCTATGATGAAAATGACCAAGTCGGGATAACCAACGAAACGGGATTACATCAGACGAGTAACAGGTATGCAATTATTGGTCTAATCTGATGAAACATTTATGTTGCGGTTATTCAATAATAACTCATCCGTGTTCTGATTAAAAAGTACATTTTTCTTTATAATTAAATACATTTTATCGTTAAGAAATGATACCTAGGTAGTACTTAAATTTAAAAATCGAAATAATATCTAAAATCTTCATAATTCAAAGTAATAATTACTAGTTTTAAAAACTCTTACATGTTAAATTATTCATAGGTATTATATTTATTAATGACTTGATAAGATTTTGACAACTCAACTGTTTTTCTTCAAATTTGTCCGTTGTTAAGAAATATAAGAATAAACGATTTATTATCGATTTTTTATCTGAGAATAAATTTCTAATAAGTTATTTGATTATGTTTTTATTACCATTTATTGACAGGCAAGTAAAGCACAAGCAAATAAATCACAACGATTACACGCTAACAGATAAATCAGCAACCGAAGAGGATGGTTCGGCCGTATACCATAATCCATATCATTTAAGTTATAATGTAGGAGAATATGGATACAAGAACGATGATAATCAGGTTGACGAAACAGTATGGCCCGCGGTAGTGAAATCCGAACCAACGATTCCAGAGTCAACGTGGCCCGTAGTGATGGGCGGGAGTAGTGGTTGGGATCGACCAGCCTACGGAGGGGTTCCGGTTGACTACGGTCATGATTATAAACCGTTGGTTCGATCGCCGAAAATCCCAATTAAAACTCATCACAGTCTGATACATCACAAAACGAACACATTCGATTGGCACAAAATCGGTATGCTGGCCCTAATCAAACTCGGGATTGTGAAACTGAAGGCAATCGGCTTCTTCAATGCATTGCTCCTGCTCGCGTTCAAGTTTAAGCTGTACATGATAGCCGTGTTTTTCAAGTTCCTGTTGATAATGAAGCTCTTGAAGTTCTTCAAGATCCTGTTGGTGCCGCTTTTCCTCGTTCGCTCACTGCCCACTATCTTCCAGCAACTCTCGTCGTCGATGCAACTAGTAGACATGATAAGAAGACCGACCAGCAGTTCTGCTGGGTCCACCACGCAAATCGGACAAACGGACTCCTTGCTACCGAATATCTTGCGACCGGGCGGCATCACCGGGACAAGCGGATCAGAAATTATCAGTGGAGGCGGTGGCACGGCCGGTTCAGCTGGTCTGTCGGGCGGGGGTTCGTTCTCGAGCATGTCGGGAGGGTCTAGCGGTGGTACGCTATTGCCCGGAACCATAGCCGGCGGCAACCGTTTACCCGGCGGGACGGGCTTAGCGTCTTTTAAACTCGACGACTCGGATTTGTTCAGCGGACGGCCTAATGACTCGATATTAGAATCCAGGCACGATCCTGCCTTGGACATTTTTCAACAAATACTTGACTCGGAAAAATGTGTGGAGAGAATAGCTTGTCGAATTGCCGCAGCAGAAAAGACCGGTATCATGCCCTTCTGGATCAATTGGTAAGACAGGATCGTTTTAATTTTTTGTTTTGGTATTATTAGTAAACGTACCCATAATACGTATAAATGATTCATGCTAAGATTCAGTGACGTCCATCGTTCAGTTTCTGTAGGCGGAAAGCTTATCTAAGAATCATTACTATTTTTATCCATGTAGTATTTTGGAATTTAATTAATTTGTCTTGTTATTTTATGTAATGAATATTTAAATAGTATTAATAATAATAGTAGTTATAAATAATACTCAATTTAATATTGTTTATAAAAAACGGGTCAGCCACAGGCTACCTATTTACAATCGAATTATAGCAAAAATGCATTTCAATTTTAAATATTTAATTGGTTAAAAACCTTTGGTAAATGGGTTATACTTATGTTCCGTTGATACTTTGTTACTTTGATGTGGGTATTATGATTAACTGTTTAGTAAAAAAACGATTGACAAATTGTGGGACCTTGATGTACAATTTCATAGTATACTCAAAACACTACAGCACCACTGCTAATTAGTCTGTATATACGTTTTATTAAGTATGACAACAGCTAACGATGTTCCTTTATCAAATCATTGAAGTTAACTGTTTTAATATAAATTGTTTTCGTTATTCTAGGATGTTATTTCGCATATCGAAGTTTATTCCTAATGATAAACTCGAATCCTATCTCAAGACATACAAAGATGTAAATAATGAAATCCATGTCAAATCATCAATCCCGGACAATTGGGCAACATGGTGCTCAGAACGATATGAATGTAATAATAATTCTAATAATGTTTCGAGAGCGACAAATACAAATAAATAACTGTTATGTGTGTTTATTATTGTTAGAGCCGTGTACATAAATGGCATTTTTTGATATAAATTGATAATTTCAACATGTTTTTCATCCAAACTTTTTAAAAAAAAAAATGTAAATAATTTAATAAGGAAGAAAATATACAACAATATATAGATATTTAAATTTAATGAGTGTATTCCAATATTACGTTTTATAAATAATTCAATCTATTTATAAATATTTAATTTCCAGTTATAATTATTCAATAATAAATTGGTTAATGGTTATATAGCAATGCCCAAATACAATAATTCACCATACAGTAATTTTAAAATGGTTATAAGAAATATTTAATGTAGATGATTAATTTTATATAATTTAACAAATGTTTTCGTACATTATTTTACCATAATATTAAAAATTGCACATATTCAAAATTAGATTGTCTTATGTCTTATTGTAAAATAATTGTTTAAAATCACAATTTACAGTTATCAATCTATAATGGTGTATTTAATCAAGTACTAAGATAACAATTTGATTCTATAACATTTTCATTTCCATTAAAATTTATTGAAAATGGTTATGGCATAATATTATTATGTGTTTATTTATTTCAACAGAATAATTACAATGTATCTACATAAATTGCGTTGTTTTTTTTTTTGTTATACCAGGTATTCATATTATTTTTAGAAACAATAAATATAGTTATTTTTAATAACCAAAAAACATAAAAAATATCTGTATATATTATCATATTATCATAATTTATTTTCGTATTATTGTCCATATTTTCTCGATAGTATGTGTGCAGAGTGAATGCTGAATGCTGACTAGACTCGGTCCTGTCCAATTTTCATTTTACTGGTTAAGTTTTTTTTTCTATCAAATGTAAAGTTTTTTTAAATAAAAATCATCAGATAGATGCCATAGGTCTATAGGCGATATGTATATATCATAAAAATACCTTCAAGATTTTGTAGTTGTAAAATTCAATAATCCACTCTCCATATGTTAGGTCAAATCTTGCCTGTATAGACATCAATTCGTAGTACGAAACAGAAAAAACGTATAGGCCACCCCTCATATTTTGTGTTGGGCTTACTACTGAATTTTAACATGTAATATTTCATAAGCTTATGATACTTTATTGCATACATTTACTTTCTGAAATAATCCTAAAGGCATCAATTGACACTTGTGCACACGAGTGAAGAGCACTATTTTGTGATAAATTGATTGCCATACGACAATACGAATTAAATAGTCTCGATGGAATTTAATAAGCCGTGACTTTGGTATAATATTATACGCTTGCAAGAACTGTACTTATGGGTGTCTAAATGGTAAATAGTTATTCTTATTCGGGATATAATTAGACGTAAATAATCGTAACGGGAACAAATTTAACCAAGAAAACGTTTTAAAATACGATGGAATAAAATCAAAATATGAACTATTGATATTTAGTATCATTATTATTAAACCCGTAACAAAGAGCGTATTTTTATAAGAATTGACTAAATAAAGTAACTGTGTAATAATGTCTTTGTCTTAGGTCGAAATAAATGTTGTATTTGATTTTATATATACTTTTTATTTTATACTATTTTATACTATAGTGACTAAGAATAATACATTCTTCATCACTTACGGTGATACAATATATAATTTGCTATTTTGAGACCAATATTTCTTAAACTGTTGCTTCGAATAATAATTGACGTTGCATTTTATTTAAGATCACCAAATACAAACTATTAACTAATATAATTTCACTTCTAAGGCAAACGTAATATATTTAGTCCGATCAGTTTTCTAAAATATCTTTAAATTACACTTCCCTGAAACTAGACCCACTATCGAGTGTATTAACTTTTAAGTATAATAAACATTGTACTAATAATTAGTGACCTACCATTTATTTAGACGTTGTAAGCAAAATAATTGATGTGATATATGAGAACACTGACAAAAAAAGATCGTATTATTAGGATTATTTTTGAGTCAAATCGACTACTTATCAATAATATTATTAAAAATAATTGTACATTAAATATGATACCTATTTGTCCCCATCCACAATATTATATTAGTACATACTAATATACATACTTATATTTATTCAAAAATGAATCAACAAATAAATTAATTAATATAATAAAGATTTTATGTTATGTTACTATTTCGTTGTCTACGATAGAATATTATTTCAATAAATAACGCATTTTATGTTAAAGTGTTGCACCGTTGCGTGTTCAAATTCATTCATGATCATATTATCCAACTAAAATAATTATATATCAACATTTATAAGAGTATACACAACAAAACCACATTGAACAATTATTTACACAAATAAGCATAAGTTAATAGTCACATTAAATGAATACCAAATCATCGTCATCAGTTAAAAATAGGGGGAAACAGTGCTTACATTACAGTCAGATAGATTGGCTTTTCAGTAGGTGCAGCCCAAACTAGTCACGGTGTGTCGACCTGTTTTTTGACCATAAATTCATAATTCATAAAAATATACATATATACCTAATAATTATGTTCTAGATAATATGTATTTAACAAAATATTCTAGAAAAGTTCAATTTTTATTCTAGAAATGTATTTTGTATGAAGTATTACATGAATATTGCATTGTTTTTTATAAAACAATACTATTAAAGTACTCCTAATACAGTAAGTATTCTGAATAATACCCAAAGACTGATCATTTCATGGTATTCAATTTTTTTTTTTGATTAATACAATGATCTTCTGGTAATGGGAAAAGAGCAAATTAATTTTAATATGATTTCCTCTTATTGGTGTTGCATATGTGATTACGTTTTTATGAAAAAAAAAAAAAATTTCAAAAGTTACTTATATAGATTTAAATTGATTTTACATATTACTTATACATAGTGTCAGTCATACATTTCATTACTGTAATTCTAAAAGAAAGTCAAAAGCCATAATATAACTGTTAAAACTAAGAAATCTCTCTTGATCACGTCTTAATTCTTCATACACAATACATGCGCAATGAAATTCATCTACCACACTTCATTTCTTATTTATTTCGTGAATTCTCTTTTTTCTTTTTAGTTAAAAGCGTCTTTGTAGAAATGATTTTTCCAATAATAAAATATGATGAACATTCGAGCGAGTACACACTTCGCAGCTCACCACTACACGCTCGCCGATCGTCATGACAATGTACACGGATACTATAATATCACGGGTCAAATTCCTAAAGCCCGTCGGCTAATCTATGGTCTTCACCGTTGAAAGGAACACTCTATGGCTAACGTTACTTGTCTTATTCATTTGACATTATTGAAATGTTTCATTTTAGTGAAACAGAATTGTGAATTTTGCTCGTGAATTAAAATTAATAGTTTTTGAAAACATGAAGTTTTCATTTTTAACTGCTACTTGGTTTTCATAGTGACATGTTTAACTATTCAATATAATATACCTACATATTTATAAATATTCAATTTCTATAACATAAATTTGACAAGAAAGAAAATTTTACAATTATTTATACCCTCATTTTTTTTACTTAATTAGCCATTAGTTTACGGGTCACATGTTTGACATGCCTGGAATAAAGATTTATTTTGGAAACAGCTGATGTCCTCGGTTTTGATTGAACATTATTAAATTTTGATTTATGCTATAGCATAGGTCCTTTAGAGTTTCTTCTAATTAATTTATTATTAAAGCTTTCTTTTAACGAAGTAAAAAAATTTGAAGTGTGAATAAATTAACTCTAGCTCAAAAGATTGTTACTGTTGTAATGTTGTATAATTGTTTTTATTTGTTTGGATTGATAATTTCTCATTGGATTCGTAGTAGTTTGCCATGGTTGATATGAAAATAAATTATTTGATATTGAATTCGTCATAATTGAATTAGTAAATATTAGGAACAATGTGATTCTAGGTTTGAATGCACTATACCATATATATTATAATATATTAATAAAATTAATGCCTGAAGTATAAATAATTTATTCATCACGCGTTAAATATACCACTACAAAATTAGGAAATCGTGTTTCATCAACTTTTTTCTGAAAAATATCCACAAAATTGAAAATCTATATAGAAATTATTAAAGAACTTGAAAGCCGATATTTTTACCAATATTAATAACAAATGTTGATGTTTACTATTTATGAATTTTAGTCTTGAAGTTTTGATAATTCAGCAGTCTCTAATTTCAAATATTTTTTGAAGTACAATATTTGATATCCATTAAAAATATATTATTATTTATTAATCTGTGAAGTTTGGTGTTGTCCTACACAAGACATTAAGATTATTAATAATAATAATAATACTACTAATAACAGTTTATAAAAATTAAAATATTGTATCTAACAAAACGTTTGAAATAATTATCTTTATCTTTATAAATATATATAATATATATCAATATAAATATATTGATAAGTAATGCAAATAAATTAATTATGAATAACTTATTTTAGTGTCTTTAATATATTTTTTCTATTTATAATTCTATTCTCCCATTAAAAAAATAAAAATAAAAAGGTAATTGGTATAGTTTACAATTTCTATAACAGCTACCTATGAATGAATAATACCAACAGGTACCAAAATAAAAAATCGTTTTTATAAAAAAAAAAAATTAAAATATTTAAAAAAATAAGTAAGGCGTACCATGGAATTTTAAAAGACTAATATTATTATGGATATATTATTGTATTCATAGGAGCAGTGATACACTGTTATGAAAATCATCGGTAACCGTTCGCGGAACCGTACGTGGAATCGTGTGCGATACATAATACGCAAATACCAAAAGCGTTTATTGTTTTAAAATCATTTTTATTATGAACATTGAACAATGTATCACAATTCGTTGGTAACCGTTCGCGGAGCCGCACGTGATACCATATATATTACATAGTGTCTCGTATGCTTAAAACAATGGTATTATTCTACTAATAAAAGCAAACATGTGTACTGCTCGAAAAAAATATAATAATAAAATAAAATCATATTTATGTTTACACCTGGGCATAGCAAAGCGATTTATAAGCTGACAACTATATGCTTAAAAAATGGTCAATAAACATGGTGTACCTGTTCATTCCAAGTTTTTCTTTTCTTTCATAACTTTCACTAAACATATTGTTTAACAATTGTTATCATAAAGTTAAATATTTAAGACATTAAAAAATATATATGTAGTTAAAACTATAATGTGATACTCTTATTATTAAATAATAACTGATTTTATTAAACATTTATTATTATTATTATTTCATTTAAATTTAAAAGAAAATTTATATACTTATAAAAATAAATGAATAATTAATATCTTGGTGTAAAGGATATTATTAATGTTATTTCAAGACTAAATCATTCTTATTTAACACATTTTTAATTTGAAACACATCAAAACTTTGCAATTTAATGACGATCTATAGAAATGTTTATCCCGTATTAATAAAATAAACTAATCATGTTAAAATTAAAAGTGTTACTAATTCACTATTTTAAAATCGAGTTTTAAAAATATTTCAAACCGTAAATTGTATGTACGAGGTGTGGAAATTAAACACCGAGAATTTTTAATTTTAAAACATTTATTTAGTATTTACAATGATTTATGCACCCATGCCTTCACAGTACTCTCCTCCAACTCCGAGTATAACACACTTAGTCCAACGTTTTTCCCATTTCTGGAGCACCCCTGAAAGTCTCCAGAAGTTAAACTCTTCTACGCCAACGTTACGGCACGTTGAATGTCATCCAAATCCTCATATCTAAGTCCTTTCATTGGTTCATTTAATTTTGAAAATAGCTAGAAGTCTAGTGGAGCCAAATCAAGGCTGTACAGGGGATGGGGCAGAGTTGTTACATTCCTACTGGTCAAAAACTACTCAATTTTTAATGATGTGTGAGCAGGCGTATTGTCATGGTGAAGGATCCAAACACTTTTGGCTTATTCCGGCCTCACATGAGACATTCTATGATACAATCGCTTAAGTACTTCAATTTACAATACCAAAAAACAAAAAAAAAAAAATAAACAAAAACCGAAACACTCTCAAACGTTCATATCAACCTAGTATTCTACTAGAAATACCAAATTTTTTATTTAATTTTTTAAAATAATGTATTTGAAATCTGCAATAAATCAGTAAGCTAAAACTGAATATAGCTGAAGTATGAATTTAAAATAATGAAAATTGAGACTGTGTATATATTTGAATTAACCATTGTACCATATCCAATAATGTTATGTGTTTATGTCGATGGTTAAGGTACAAAATATAAGATGTAAATTAAGTTGATGAATAATGGAGTTTTAATACACTGATATATTCATTTTAGATAATTTGTGTAAGCATTTCATTTTTAATTTATTCATAACTTATCATTAAGCGTCAGTTTTTTTGATAACATTTTTTATGTGGTTAGCAATTATATGCCATATATTGGGTCCTGTTGATACTTAAAGTCTGACATTTCTGCCCTAGCGTAACTCTGTATATAGAAATTACTCAACCATGTATTTTAATTTATAGGTATTATTTATAAAGGTAACTATGTATGTAAGTTCACCTAACTGGTAATGACCGTTCTCGGAGCTTCTTTGTTGAACATATCCAGACATCCACTTCTTGGACCTAAAAACATGCTCTTTTGAAAAACCGAGACTTTTCTGTTGTATATGGTGGTTTTTTGTAGTCGCATGACGCATTTGATGGTCAAACACTATTTTATTTTTGTTCACCGGTACCTTTTGTTATGCAGTCGCTACATAACAATTTTTCGTCAGCAAGTCTCGCTTGTTATATCACACACTCAACATATTATAGATTAAACAATAATATATGGTGCTGCCTTCTTGTTAATTAATTTAATCCTCTAAATGAAACTTTAATCAAAACCTGCGGGGGCCGGGGGACCCCTGTACAATTTTTTTTGTATTTTAAAAAAAAAACTTTTATTATTACGTTAAATTTTATTTATTCTGTTTATAAATTATATTATCTGCCTTCTTGTTAATTAATTTAACCAACTTCGTAAAACTTTAATCAAAACCTGCGGGGGCCGGGGGACCTCTGCACAATTTTTTTTTTGTATTTTAAAAAAAACTTATATTATTACGTTAAATTTTATTTATTATATTTATAATTTATATTAGCTGCCTTCTTGTTAATTAATTTAATCCTCTTAGTAAAACTTTAATCAAAACCTTCGGGGCCGAGGGACCCCTGCACAATTTTTTTTTTCGTAATTTAAAACACATATTCAACTATGAATATAATAATTACAATTGTATTAATGTTTTTTCAACATCTAATTTTTTTAAATCTTTCAAATTTTACATGTTTTACTACTAGAAATAAATAATAATAAAACAATTTTTGATACCTATAATAAATATTTAGACAATTTAAATTAGAAATCATTCTTTCATACATAAATATTACATTTTAAAATAACATAAAAAACTCTTAATTTTGACATAAAATCATTCATTCTAATAGCAAAGTAAATTAGCTACCTACTTGATATTACATATAACTATTTTATTCAAATTTTAAACAAAACCTGCGGGTGCCGGAGAACCCCTTCACATTGTTTTTGCATTTTAAAACATAGGTATATATTCAACTACGAAAATGTAAAAATTACAATTGTATTTATATTTTTGTAATTATTGCAAGTAATTATTTTTATGTTTGATTCGTTTATTATCTATTAGTCATTAACATGCGGGTTCCGTTCTAATATATGTGTCATTATCCAACGAACGATATTCGATTCCAATTTTCAATACTTTTCAATACATCCTCTAATTTTCAATTTACAAATTATTTTTAAAAATGTCAATAGTAACTGAACTGTTAAAATAAAATATACTTTAATATTTTGTAATCTATTATACTGGTAGTGCAAATTATGCCATCCTTAAAATTTGCTGCCTGGAGCAAATGCTCCAATAGCACCTAGTATTATAATGCGGCCCTAACAACAAGTGTGATATTACCAGCACAACTGATGAACGAAAGTTGTAGATACATGTTTATTACTTGTTTTTAATACAAACATAAACTATAAACTATAAAGTATTCGTAACAAAACAATGACAAAATTTAATATAGGTACTTTAAATGTAAATACTGTTATTTTACTCATTGGTATTTCAACACAACTTTTCTGCAAAAAAAAAAAAAGTAAATACACTCCCGGTTAGATACGACAATTATGTGTTATTAAAAGTGTATTTTGTACATACACGTCATGATTATCAGCACCATAAATGCTAAAGTGAACATTAGGAAGTTTTTCTGACGATATCGTATCTTTATAGTTTTCTGATTTCCCGTGTAAAGTAACCACGGTTATTGGATCTGATAAACGTTCACTCTCCAATCTTTGCTTGGATGTTCTTTTGGACTGAATGTATTTTTTGTCTTTTTCTCTAGAAATAGAAAACCTATTTTATTTTATTTTGACGTCTAAACTAAACGATCGAAAAATTATTTATTCGTAATCACCTGAAATGCTTTAATAACATTTTGTCATAGTTGTCGAGTTTAGGGGATTCGACGATTTCGTACAGGGATTCATCCATGTTATCATTTTCATTTTCATGTTTTTCTGAACAATCGCTGGCTACCTAAAGTCATATTACATGAATATAATACATATATGATTAAGTCAGATTTAGAATAATATTTTCTATTTTTTTTTCAACCCGTTTACTATAGGTATTGTTGATAAAAACTAACTGTGTTATACAAATATGCATGATTGTCATAATGACACTCAGACTAACGCACTTAATCATAATAGTTTTAATTTTAATAAATTTTTAAAATATGGTTTCTGTCTTTAGAAACTTTATTATAATCATAACATGCATTTAATACTTTAGGTAATATATTTAAAATCTCTACGTCCTTATTTTTTCAAAATTTATTATTTTTATATTAAAAATATATTGATATAAAATACGATAAATACTGGTGAAATCATGTCTCGACATCCTAACAAGTAACAATACTCTTTATCAAAAGTACTCAGTATTTGAATTACGGTTTAATTTAAAATATCTTTATGATTTTTTTTCTTATACATTGCTGCTATTTATTTTAAAATAAAATATATACCTGATTATTGTTACTACAATATTAGAACTAAGTTTTAGTAAAAAACCGACCTTACTTTAGGTCTACTTTCTGCATCATTAACTGTACATTTATTCAAATCGTTAGAAATATCTAGTTTGCAGTCACGCACAGTAACATTTTTCTTTTCGTTTTTCCACTTCATTATTGCCTCTTTTTGTTTTGCTTTAAGATCTTCAAATTTTAAGTACCAGTTTTCATGTTCGCGGGCTGCGTCCTTGGTAATATCTGTGGTTGTATAAGAAATTATTGTGAAATTATCCATACTCAATCAATATCAATACATTTAAATACCCTAATCGGTCCGTTATTCTGTTATAACTCCTTTTTTTTTAACTTTATTTTAAATGATTTATTTTAATAGTTCTGACTCGCCATCATTACTTGTACAAAAATATATCAAAATTACCTATTGTAATAATACATAAAATAAAACACCACCGAAAATCCAATACACTCGTTTCGCAAATAAACAAAAATTATATTGTTCCAAATGTGAATGTCCATAGGTATGAAGAATAAGAACTTATATTATATTGATTCTATAAGAGTTTAGCTTTTTCCATCGATAATGTTTATCTATGCCTTACACTCTATTAAATATAAGTGGTTGTTCATAAAATATTACGTGGCATGGCTTGAACAACGCAATCAACGAAGTTTTGGCCGTCCGCGTGCTTGGAACGAATCTTTAAAAACATCTCGTGATCTTTACTAGTCCAGCCTCCAGTCAGACCATAGTTTCGGGCACAGAAATCGTGAAAATCTGCTATTTCCTAAATAAAAGTTACATTATATGACAAACTAATGATATTAATTGTTTCCTTGTTGTATTAGTACTTTTGAAGAATACGTATTTTTTGATATGGGAACTCGTTTGGTGGATTTTATCTCCTTTTTCTTTTTGTAACCAGCACAGTGTGGCTTTAAAACATCATTTTGCAGTGCTAGTTTTTTCACTCGTTCGATTTCTTCAATCAAGCCTAATTGCTTAAGATTTTCTTCGCGTAATCTATTTTTTTTTAAAAAAAAATGCCCGCGTCAATACTTTGTAATATGTAAAATTAATATTGATTGCTGCACGTACGAATTTGAGTTAGATTCCACTCACTTTTTTGAACTTCCTTCTTTTAATTTTGACAGCTTGCATTCAAATGTCTTGATATCCCTTCGAAAGTTTTCAAATCCTATAACAAATTTTCTTAGTAAATGATTATAACACCATGTACCATTAATTTCTGGTGTATAGTTGATTTTAATACGAGCATACAATATTTAATGTTAAGATTATTGTTTGGTTTCGTCTAAAATCAAAAATTATTATGTCTTGTACCAAGACAATTCATTCAACTACATCAAAACGTATTCAGTCTGTACACAATTTTAAGCTACTAGATAATTCGATTATTATATTCTACTATAGTTCGTATAATAATAATTAGTAGATAATACTACACTAATTTACCATGCAACGAAAAAAATGTATTTTGAAAATATTTGAACAATAAAAATACGTATAAATTATAAT
Organism: Chaitophorus viminalis; assembly: GCA_025469195.1. Lineage (NCBI taxonomy): Eukaryota > Metazoa > Arthropoda > Insecta > Hemiptera > Aphididae > Chaitophorus > Chaitophorus viminalis. Next base: position 754,613 of record JAIPRK010000005.1, read on the forward strand.
TAATAAGTTATTATACATTGCTAGATGTTAAATAATAAGTTATTGATTATATATTTTATCCTAAGTGTAAGTACAAATGTCAACGAAATATTTTTTAAAAAAAATCTTCATTTTCTACAACTGAATTAAAAATGTATTTTTTGATAAATATTTTGCATATTTTAATTTGTATTCTTACAATAAACATCATTAGAATATTTTGATTAATTTTAGTAGATTTGTATAATATTATCATTTTTATGTAAAATCTAATTTATAAGGTACAATCCTCGTCAAACTTTTACTATACTTACACTCCCTAAACGTGAAACATAAAATATTTCATTGTAACAGGACTGTTACTATCAGCCTAATGCAAAAGATAAATAAAACAATGCGTGCTATCGAACTATTCGTTACTTTCAGTTTCTATAAGTTATGTCTTATGTATGTCGATAAAACAATAATAAAATAAAAACTTTTATTACATTAGAAAAAATGGTCGAAACGAGATGCGTATATGTTATAAGTAAGGTATTGTCTATGAAAGAGTTTCTTTAGTAAAATATTATCGTAAAAAATCTATTTCATTTTTCGTTTAAGCGTCTCCCCGTGCCATGGAGACCTAGGAAAATCGTAAACGACGATAATAATACTGCCAATGAGTAATGACTGTTGTGAATTGTGATATACAACTTTCCGTACATATATAACCCAATGCGCTCTGCCAGTAATACAAAAAGTTATCCAATTTCTCGAAGTTATGCGAAATATTTATATCATATAGTTATAGTCTCATAGTTATTATATTATATAAAAAAATTAATTTTGTTTACCATCTGAATTTCAACGTAATAGTATATACTTTATATAATACATGATATCTATACAGACACACTTACAGTCCTATAAAAATTATTTGACAGTTTCATAATATATATTATAGCCATGGGAAGATTCCGATACAATCTATACTTATTAACATCCAGATCAAAACTAAAGACTTAAAATGTTGTTTGATGGTATAACTCGCCAATTATGTAGAGATAATATAGGAAAGTGTTTTACCCCAAATCATTCTCTAATGGATTAAAAGAAGTAAATACCTTTGTTTTTACGTTTTATTGATATATTTGGAAATTTATTTTTATTTCCAAAAGTTCCCTCTGAAAATAACTAAACATCAATTCCTAGATTTTGCCCCAATCCAACCATATATAATTTGCAAGATCACAATCTGTCATTTTACTATAACGTTCTCCATTCTTGTACCTACAGTTGCACTCTTGCTTTATTAAAACCTTATTTTGTTTTATCCAACCACTTCTTTCTAGGTTTTCCGAAAGGTCTCTTCCCTGCATATCATTAAAAAATAGTAATTAACAGTGCTTAGAACTTATAAAAACATAAAAGATAAAGCTTGAAATTTGGAGGGTATTATAATGGTTTTATTAGGTATCAAATCACAATTATTTTCACGGAAAACACTGTACAACCATAATTTATTTATAACATTTTTTATTGACAAAACATCGTTAGCCGGGTCAGTTATAGTATAATATTATAAAGTAAGTACCTGTAATTTGCCCATACGATGTTGTACGTTTTAATGATATTACGTATATTTTATTTTAACGATTGATATTACTTTCATACAAGCTAACAATTTTTTAAAATAGTATGCTTTTTTATTAATCTAATTTTTTACACTGGAAACTGAAATAGTTAAGGCAAATAAAAAACGATTACGTATATAATCATATTATACCGGTAAAGTTTTGAAATTAAATTTCCATTAAAGTTTACTAATTGCACAAGAACACCCTAATTCATCGTACAATAGTAGTTTTAAATGTCCGAATTAATTTTTACTAAACGTTTTTAAACAACCAAATTCGCTGAACAACCAGAAAAACACTGTAGAGAATTCCATTTTCGAAAATATAAATCAATGAATTGTTCAATTTACATACCAACAGTTTTGATTTTATTCACATCTGAAGCAGTTTTTTTCAAATAGGATAGTTTGTTTTTCATTTCTTGTACGGAACTGGCAAGTTGATTCAGGTCGGCGTGCCTAGAACAATTGAATACAATATGATATTATTTTGTACGTATTAAATATAAGATTTATATAATACATACGTACTATGGTAGTTTATAATAAGAACAGATTTTGATCATTTTTTTTTTCATATGGTTCACAAATACATGTATTTTTGTTTTAAACAGAAATATATACAACTTGAAAATTTACCATGGGACAAATATTAATAGTCAAGCTATACATTTAATCAGCATAATATTAAGCTTTTTTTATCATCTTTATTTATTTTAGTAAATATTTTTGTTTTTTATCGCATAATTGTAATTAACTATTACAGTATTACGTGCCTACGTGGTTAATAATGTTACATTTGCGAAATAAAACTGTTATAAATTATATATTGTAACGCGCGCGTTATGCGAATGAAAATCGAACACAGCCTGCTGCAGTATAATCGGTATCCATACAATTTTGGTAAGTCACCACTGTTTACACACTAATTACTGACCTTGTATTTTATTACAATTTTTATTTTTCATTTTTAACTTATTAATCTGGAGTCTATATAAATTTGTTCTGTCCATCCTATGTTTACGTTAATACTACTTTTAAATCTTACTGGTCGAGTTTTGCAGTGTATTGCAATAACTGCAGTAGAACAATAATGAGCTAGTTATAATAATGATAGTACCATTGATTATAAATACTAAATACTAATAGTATTTATAATCAATGATAGTACATACATATATTATACAACGCATGATCTAGGGGAAACGCGTTATAAGTTGCTTTTAATGGTTTACCTGGCAGAATCGAGTTCTTGTTTGTACTTCAATATCTCCCGAGACGTAGCCCACACGTTGGGTTTCAGATGGTTTTTGAGGATCTGCCAATGGACCGCGTCCACCGCGCGATCGTCGGACCAAGACATGACTATACTGCTGGAAGCTGCGTGTCTTAAATATATTTGAACACAATCGTCAAAATTAATAACTGGAACGGCACGGAATATGGAGACGGCGACAGCGGCACCGTATGCATATAGACGCCAGACGGTACGCGTATGACGATGATAATAAATAATAATATTATTGGGTCGTTTGATCGTGTCTACGGAGTTTCGTTATTATATTACGGTTGAATTTCATTTTTTTTTTTTTTTTTTTTCATTCCGTACCACGTTCGAACACAAAACACGCATTCGTAGCACCTGCCACCGGCGCACGGCGACGGTTGCCCGGTAACATCACTCAAGGCCTCCAAAACAACATACAAGCTCCCATAGACCGATCCCGTCGAGTACGAGAACCACTTTGTTTGCGTACCTATCATTATTGCCCATGTTCTATGTACAATAAATGTATATGAATCATTTAAGCATTATATGTATATAATATATTATATCCATTCGGTCGTGTACTACATCCGAACACACGCACACACAGCGGTTATTGTTGTTGACATAGTTTCGTACCCAATTGAGTGTTGCGGAAAGTATAATATAAAATCTATGTACCGCTTTGTGCCATGTCAAAAGTACAAAATACTATACGATTATTGGTTAGTACCTAGATAGGTGAATACATAGATACGACTAGGTGAACTAGGAAAACGGGAGAGATGTTCAATAGATTATTTTTGTTTATTGTTTTCGAAATAATATTATTATCAGTTCGTTTATTCGTGTGATAAACGCTAAAACCGGTAGTCGTCCGGTTATTCCGTCTCCAATTTTATTGCTTGATCACGAATCGGCGAAATCCGTTTTACGATCATCCGAATCATCTTTATTTTTATCTTATTGAGATATGATGTACTGGATTATCGGTGCGTCCACGGAATGTATAATTTGCTTATATTGTTATCTACACATATACCTACTCATTTAGCGTGCGTATTTAATTATACAAATTATACCGACTTATATCTATCCATTTTTAACATACAATCATATATACTTACAATTATAATTTATAACGTTCGAACACAAATTGAAGTAGTAAATAATGAATAATATTGTGTGAAATGTTGAAAACATTTCATGGTGTATATTAAAGTTCATATTATTAAAAATAAAACAATGTAAATAACGGAAAAGACTGATATGTATATTTTTCAATGTAAATACAAATTTTTATATATATTTAGGCTATGGCATTTTTGAGTTTGAGTTCAATGGATTACATATTTAGACAAGTCAATAGTTCTGAAACAAAAAACAAAATCAAAATTTGAAAAATATAACATAAAATTCATAAAACATTTAAGTAAAAGTATCTATTAATTTCATATTAGATATGAGATAGTATTTTGGTACCTACCACAATTCGTAACTTGACATCTTCTAATTAATATTGTGTTGTTAGAAACCATTTCATAAATACATTATGACCATTATGTACATAAAATTCCTTTTATTACTATTTACATGATATTTAAAATTTATTATAATTATATTATACTTATAAAAAAAATTTCGCATATATTTAACGCAATGTTAAAATATTTTTACAATAGCAAATATTTTGATAGTTATGATAATTTATACTAACTTATAGTATAAAATTCTATATAAATAAATGTTAAATATGAAATACTCATTTATTTTGTAACTTTCATTGATAAAGTTCAAAGTTTAGTTTATATATTATGTAAATATGTAATAATTGAAATTTTATATTTGATTAAAAAATGTATTTATGTATATATAAATTATATTGTATTACTTATGTACACTTTTTGACCAAAAGGGCGTTATTGCGTTAATAATAATAAATTAATTAAATTTAAATTATAAAAAAATAAAAATACATAACAATTTAACAATTAAGAAAACATTTACAGTGTACATTTACAAAGTTGTTTAGAACAACCTCAATAAAATCTTTTCTTTTACTACTACAGTATTACAAATATTAATTTAAGGAGTATAATAAATAAACGATGAATTATCATGGTTGACTATAGTTAAGGTACTTGAGATATTTTTTTGTATTTTTTATTTTTTTTATTTAATTTTTTTTAATAGTATGATTAAAACTTTAAAAATCAATAATAAACCCATAATATGTAAGTATAATCGCATTTATGTGTCTACTGCCTATCCTACTGCACCTGAACCGCCATCAAATAATACTTATGTAAAGCAATTGAACATTTCAAATATATATCCAATAATACGTAGTATTTGTACTCACCATCGATGAACTGGTCTTTGGAGTGGCTTTGGCAACGGTCATGATGGCCTTAGCAGATTGAACTTGTCCGACGACAACGATTTTCATGGATACTTTTTCAGCGCCCATTTTTGATTTTTGTTGGTCTTTTCAAAAAAGAAGTGAACACTACAATTTAAAACAGAAAAACAATATAATTATATTTTAAAATTTTCAAGCAAAAACACATTGTTTCATACTCACCAAAGTAAAGATTTTTTAAAAAAATATGTTATGTCAGAATATAAGACGTCGGACACTTTTATATACATCACTTGTTATAGTGGTTTAGAGTAAGCAGGTATGGCGATATATGTCATGACCATGATAACACTGTGCCAGCTTGCTCATTGGCTTATCTGTCATCGAAAGATGTCGATGTATATTTATCGAGAAGAAAAAAGTAATAACAGATAAGTTCGTTTTGGGTTTTCAGTTACATTGAAAATATGCATTTATTATACAACGACCGAACATCCCCCGAATTTTGGAAAGTTACTTTTACATCTAGATGGGGTTTTTAGTTTGAAACTTTTTTATTAAATAATTTCAAATTGATATACCGATTGTTCCATTCAAGTTGATTTAAAGTTTAAATTTAAACACATTTTTTCAAATTTCAAACTTTATAGAGTTAAACTTTGATTTTCATTGATTTAATAACTATAGTTAATATTATAAGACAATATAAAATGTTTGTAAATAATGATAATGTAAATTTAACATTTTTACGGATAACATTATAGACAACATTAACAAAATAATATACATATACCGTTTGATCAATATTTCACCAAAATTTAATTTTGTACCCAACACTTATAACATTTTTTATGACATTCCAGCCATATGTTTTATTTTTTATTAACATTAATCAGCAACTTATGAAAAATGTTGTATTCAATTGTAAACATTAAAATTTGGAGCATTACAAATACTAATGTACCATTGCTTTCGAAAAAAACTATTCCGAGTGAAAGAGATCGGGTGGATCAGTTTATATTTATAAAAATAAATAATAATATATTATAGTATACATAAGTACCCGGAAAATGTTCGCATTGTTACGACAACTAAAATAACAAAATACCGGGTTCGAATCCCGTCTCCGAGAGTTAACCTTTTACAATTGTTTACATTGTTTTTCACCATTATTCAAACATCAATTAGCTTAGTTACCTACCAAAAGTCCAAAAGTATCAACAAGACGAAATTCTTTTTTCAAAAAGTTATGGGCTTGAAATTTTATATACATATGAGTACTCTTACTGGTAAAAATCATGTAGACAAAACAATAAGACATATAACATAAAAATATAAATAAAAATAGTACACTACACATATTATGATAAAACTCAATACATTCCTCAATTCAATCAAAATCTAAAAAAAAAATTTGCCTATTTATTTTTAATTTATAATTAAGTAAGACTCTAAGGTGTTCAGTGTAATATTTTTATACATTAAAACCAAAATTTAAACATTTCATCAAACTTTTAACGATTAAATTTTTAAAAAAATAAAGAATATATCAAAAGTGATAATTTAGTCATAAATATTAAATATCTATTACATATTTAATGAAAATATTACGAAAATTACATAGTATGTACATGAATTTATAATCTTATACAAATAGGCACTTAGTAAATGTAACAAATCGCAAAGATTAATATTCTTAGACAAACAACAAATTATCTACCTATAAAATCATTCATTCAAATTTCGTTGAAATATCTGATTTTATAATTACATTTATTTTTCAAATATCTTCGAAAATTATTTTTTGTAATTATCTACAGGAAAACTCTATAAAGGATTTTCTAAATTTATTTTTTTAATAAGTGTAAATGCAATTATGTAATAAATCTAGGGACTGCATTGTATAATGCTACATTATTGTATAAAAAATAATATAAAATTTAAACTAAGATTTTGTATTTGATTGATTATGAATTTATAAAGTATTCTTCAGTTTTCAAAGTGTAATATATTGAGTAATATTACTGCGTATTTTCAATGAAAAATTAAAAAATAAAAATAAAAATGCAAATTGTACTTAGGTTATATGTAAGGATATAAATATTATAAACACACATACGTTATTCTGCATATCACCTCATGTCCTCATAGTTTATAAATAAACAACCGTTGACGTAATATAATCACGCCATACCTCCTCATATTAATTATTATCATGATGGCTATCTCAATGGTATAATAGTAAAATTCAGTATATATAGGCGCACAAAATCTTCATTCCGGCATAACACATTTTTTTGCAAATCTTTACTTTGGTAAGTATGAAATACTTATATGTTGTATATGTATATTATATATATGTTATACTTTGTATACTTATATGTTTTTTCTCAGACTTTTTAAAGCATAATAATATTGGTTTTTATTTCTTTTTTTAGTCTTCAATTATTTTTCTAAAATCCCTACAAAAACCAAAAATGGGCGCTGAAAAGGTAACCATGAACATCGTCATCGTCGGACAAGTCCAATCTGCCAAAGCCATAAAGAGCGTCATCAAGACCGCTCAAAAAACCAACTCATTAATGGTGAGTACCTACAAAAATTGAACTATTTTCCAACTTTCATCAAGTATAGGATTAAGATACATGGATACGTGCTTTTAATTACTTTATTTTAAATAATCGAATAATTTAATAATTATCATTTTTATATCACACAACTATAAATATCTAAATTTGTTTTATTATCTGTATGTTATAGTTGTTATACGATATTTGTACTTACGAAAATTACATTTTTGATTTTTTCTTAACATGACTAGATTACATTTTCACAAATAATTGAATGTGTAATCAATTATAATGTGCATACCTATCTATGTGTTGAACTGCAACGATTTTACATTTATGAATATTCATTAGGAACTTAGTTATAGGCCATAATATATTACCTACTTAATACTTAATACTTATAAATTTTACCTAATATTTATAATCAATGGTAATACGTATAATTCAAGTTACTTTTAAATAAAACAAGTTTAAATTTTGTTTAAAAACTATGAACTTGTTATTTATTTCTAAGTGTTATAAACCTTATAAGTTATAACTATCTAATATCTATTATTCAGTTGAAAATTGGTAGATACATAAACTTAATACTCTTTCAGTATATTAAAATATACATATTGTAAAATGTTAATATATTTCATAATATATGTGTATATATTTTTGTTTATTGACTTATTATTTTTGTTTCAGAACTATCAGTAATGTCAATATGTAATTCATCAATTTAAAACCAAAAAATGCCATAGCCCAAAACAGTGTAAAATATAGTTAACATTGACACTGCAAATAAATCTGTCATATCCGATATTATTAACGTGTTTTATTACTTTCCTTCTACCTGTAGGTACCTAACCTTTATTAACTTATAGTTTAGTTATAAAGTATATAGTTTTGTATGGACATGGCATTATTTTTGTTGAAAATATGGTATGCTAAGTTACCTATCATTATAATAATTGTATAATTTAAATTGAATACTGTAATATTTGATACCGGTGATATTTTCGTAAGTCAAATATTTTTGACTTTTTGAGTATCCACTGTGTAGTGCAAAGTAAAAGTTATGACTTAGATGACTAAATACATAATATGACAAGTATTTAGGTCACGAAAATAGTATGAAAATAGATAGTTAAGTCTACATGATACATATAATATTCTTGAAGACCGTTTGTATATGGACAGCTATACATATACGATAAACCTAAGGTCAAAAAAAATCATAGCTATTAATATCTTATACTTATTTACACCTAAGTTACAATATAGTAAAGCAACTTATAATACATATAAGTTTTTTAGTAATTTTATACGTTTTTAATTTATAACAATTTATCTTGTACATCCAAATATACAATTTGTGAATAAAAAGAAAAAAATATCCTGTATCGGTAACTTTTCGATACATTTAAGTATATTTGTTATTTATATATTATGGTGATTACTCACGATAATTTCTACCACACTGTCCGTAGTTGGCAATCTGAATAGAGAACAGTACTCATTATTTTTTTAAATATATAATATATATTATATATTAAATTAAAATATATGTTATTTGTATATGCTACGAATTGAGATGAATAAAAAGAAATTCAATATTTTATTGCCGATAGCCAATAACAATTAATCAATTTAAATATTTACAAAGTATTGAATATTAAAATGTTATTGTTTGAATTATGTAAGTAGGTACCTACCAACATACCATTAAAATAAAAACAAACACCTTGTTCATGCCGAGGGGATGGTTTTAATAAGTCAAATAAGTTGGCATCTATTTAATGGTGTCATGAATGCTTGGACATTTTTTCCCGTACAGCGTTGAGAGTACCGTTTATTATTATAACATTAAGCCCTAGCCCCTGTCCTCCTAGAACGGCACCTCTAAACCTCTTGGACGCAACCCTGTTAATAAATGAAATATAACGATATGTAGGTAACCGTTACAATGCCATACGTAAGAGTAGAAACGATAAATCGCGTCAACTACTTCTCCAGTCGGCGTTGCACCACAGAAAAGGTAATAATAGATCGATGTATAATGATGTTGAGTCGTCGTAGCCATGATTGTCGGTTGGCGGCAAGTGCCGGTAATACCGGCCCGGTACCATATTATTATAGTCGTGATAACACGGATCGTTTCATTGTTGTCGGCTTGACGATATCGTTCTTATCAACCGCCCGGAACCGTTAAAAATATCGTATTGACGAGCAAGTGGCCGTAGCAACAGTATACTATACGCTACCAGTACACTTGTACACAGTTCCACTGACGAGTGACAGTAATAATAATAATAATAATAATAATAACTCGTAACAGTATTACTATATCGTAACATGTCCTCTCGCACTCACTTGGTATTCCACGACGTTCGCGTGCCCACATTTACATAACGTATTTTCCATACTCCTCTCCTCTCCTCACGACCCGTTCGAGCGCGCCATACAGCGCGCGCGTTTCTATACACTTCCCACGCGAACCACCGACCGCCACCGGCTTTCAAACGATCCTGACGCCGAGCCCGACATATCGCTGCTCGTCGACCGATGTCCACCTGTAGCTGAACCGCACGCACGCCAACGTCTTCCTTGGCCGAAGTGGGTTTCGACTTTGAGATTATAGTTTTACATCCATCACGTTGTTTATACTTATGTACCTACTCCTACAGGTTCATGTAAATATTGTTTCTTTTCCGCACGTAGACGATGACTGACATGGCAGTGCACCTGTACGATCGCATTTTGCAGTCTGTGAACGAGAGCAACGTCATCAAATACATGCCATACCGCATAGCTGTGAAACTGTCCGTTCTGCAGAAGCTCACTTGTCGTAAGTCTCTCTCTATATTTTAAGGGATGTGATACTTATATAATGTACGAACCAACATGGCAATATTCCACTACGATTCTGTGTTTTAACACCTGTTATTAAGTTTAAAAAACTGAATATTTATGAGATAACGTCTTGCCCTTTTTGTAAATCAACAAAGAAATTACAATAGTATGATAAATCTTAGAATACTAAAACTTCTAAATATATTATTTTACCATATAATATGATTATGAGAACAATATTTTCTTTCAATTTGATAACAGGTGTTTACAGTATTATATGAACCTAAAAGCAATTTTGATTTAGCATTCTGGAATTGAGGTAATATTCAATTTATTGTCCCTTAGATTGACAGAAACAATATACAGTTGGGATCTATTAATATATCTGTTTTACCTGATAATTAATAAAATATTCTGTAGATTTGTAAATAATTTAGCTAGGTACCTCATAATTCAATACCTATTTCAAGGATTCAAGTATAAGTTACTTTCCTAAGACAAATTTAATTTCTTTTATACATTTATACTAACCACTAATTTAAAGTAAACTTTATGGTTTACATTTTATAACTTCTATATGATATTATTGAAAATCATCTATTTAATTTTGAACATGACTATGTCCAAGATTGAGTTTATGATTTCAAATTCATTTATTGATTTCTATGTAATATATACTTTAAAATAATAAAATATAATAATATACATTTTTGATTCAAAGATCCACCTCTTAATATTTTAAAATGAAATCTTTTAAAATGTTACACTACCTTAATTTTGTAGATAGGTACTAGATAGGTACTAGATAGGTATAAACATTTTTTAAATATATTAAAATATAGACATTTAAGATAGGTAAAGCACTTTAAACAACAATCTATTTTGAGTGAATTATTTTTATTTTTAATCCTCTTTTGTTGATATTATATTTTTTTAAATTAAATTAATCAATGTTTTACTTGCGAAATTAATTAATGTACATCATTATCAAATTAATGTAGATACATTTGTTGAACCATTAGATATAGATATAACTTAATAAAAAAAAGATCATCTATACAATATATATTTTTTTCCCTAACTATTTATTTGTGTACAAAATATTAATAAACAAATATTTAACATTAATGAGCATCATTTTAAGTCATAAATTTTTTAATTACATCTTAAAAATAATAAAATAAAACAAAAGTAAAATTAAATGAATTATTACCAGCATTTGCCAATAAGGCAATAATTTTATTAAAGGTACACTATGGAAACATACACGGTTATCAACTGATATTGATAATACTGCTGCTTTCATGTCTGGTGTCAAATTTCCATCCAAAAATTGTAGGCCAGTTACAAACATTGCATGAGCTTGTTTTACATTATAAATAGTTTTTAAATTACTTGCTTCGTGTATGCTAACACTTCCAGTGAACATTGTACCCACAGCAATGTATAGTCCATCTTTACTAACTGCTAATGCTGATGTAGGCTCAGAAAACAATAACTCCAAGAGTATTGTATTTTTTTCTGACCATCTTTGTAGGTATGACTTTTGCTTTGGACCATTTGCAATTGTATAAATGTTATAAATCGACTTGTTGTTAATTGTACCAAATTTACATCTTTTGAATATTTGTTTATCATTAATTGGATGAATGAGAGCTGATTGTATGTTAGTGACAGTATTCCAATGATACGCTTTTCCATCTTTTGCAACACTTACTATAAATTTACCATCAGAACTTATATCTATGTCATCAATTTCTTTAGTATGGCCTTTATAAGTTTCTAATGGGACAGTTTTTTTTGATTTTATTATTGGAAAGTTCCAAAGACGAATGCATCCATCAGTACCTCCTGTTACCATTACATTGCCATCGTTGCTGACTTTAACAATTCTTTGAAGCGGTTCGTTTTGACTGAAATCTGTTATTAAAGAATCTCCTTTTTTTATATTAAAGTTAATCTCTTTGCCCGCTTTACCATTTTGAAATGTTGGTTCTATAACAATATCAGCAATATACTGTCGACATTTGTCATCTTCATTTGCTACAATGTAAATTTTATTACCACTTAAATTTGTACAACAGTTCATAATTGCATTTGGACCACTATCATAGCGGAGCACTCTTGTTAGAGTTAAAGTTTTACCATCTCTACCTATTTTAAATACTTCAAATCCATTTAATATACCAGTTTTGCTTGAACCTCCTCCACCAGCAACCAATATGTAATTCTTTAGAAATGATTGAATTGAGTACATCGGCAAGTTTGTTGTGGATACCACTTGAGATTTGATTGCCATGATAAAAACTTATAATTTAAAATGCTAATGTTACACATAAAGTACGAAAAATTCAAATTAACAATTTTGCTTTGATGTCAAAACGTTATCAATTCTTATATTGATAAGGAAAGAACCAGTGGCCATTGCATGAACACTAGAGTACTCTAGTGTTCATGGGGCAGTACCAACACTGATAATAATTATCCTTACAATAAAGTATGAACACAGAATATACTAATGATGTATGAATATCAATGTTTTGAAATTTGAATACCAGTTTTCCACCATATTTTAAATATACATTTATTTTTCCATTTTAATGCATGTCAATTACAAACACAGTGTTTTATGCATACCTACAATGGGTTCATCATAAAATTTTTTCTTTTTAGCTCCTATTGGTAACTTTAGAGCCCTTGTTATAACTAATTATAATATGACATATTAATAATTTCTTTAAAATTAGTTTTTAATCAATTTTATTTAAATTGAATTTTTAACTAATTGAATATTATCGGTTTTAATTATTTATCATTTTTTGAGAAAATAAAAAAATAATTATTAAAGTTTTGACTTGATATGTAATGTATAAGACCTAAGTAGGTATGCAAACTTTTTTTGTTGTTTTTATACAATTCCTACAAATTATCATAATAGTTGTCAGGACATTATAAAAAACCAAAAATAAATTTGCACATTATATGTATAGTTAAACATACCATTAACTGAAGCAAGTTGAAAATAATCTGCTATATAGAAAAATTAATTATAATAAATATAACTGAAATATAGGTATAATACATATTAGCTATTATTCTATAGGTTAAAACTAAATTATGATTAAAAATTAATAATTCATACACAACAATTAGATGTATATAATGTCTATATTATGTTCTTAAGGGAATGTAAGCCATAAATTCTTGTTTCTGTCTATCACAGGCTCAACATAGAAATTTAGACGTCTTGTATTTCTAACTTACGAGTCAATCTATTTATGCGATAAGAATTTAGAAACTAATTTGAATTCATTATAAATTCTACTTTTGATTGATTTTTCTACTATTTTGATTTTGTCTCCTAAAATTTTACAAAATAGAATTAAGCAAATTGGAAATAAAAAAATTAATATAATTCATTTTTTAGTATTTTAAGTATAAAATTTAAAAGATGTAGGAAATTCTATCTAAAGAAGACTTTATGGTGAATTCATATTTCTATTGCATCAACTAATTGATCAGTATGTTGTAAAAAGAAGACGCCTAAATCTCTGTGTTGCGCATGTTCAGAAGTAAAAAATCATTGCTGGTATACCTCTAAATAAAGAAAATGTATCATAACTCATTTATTTTTTGTGTTTTAATTTATAGCTTTCCAGGAACTTAAAATTATTAAGTAATTATTATTTGAATATTTGTATTTTATTTTGTACCATACATTATGTTTAATTCAATCAATTGTTGTATTTTTCAGTGGATAAAGTATCATTGTACATGATAAATGGCGTTTATGAACAACATAAAGGGAAAAATGTCAATCTCGTTGATAAAGCTATGTTAGAAGATATATTGTTTGATATATATTTTGCAGCTCAAAAAGAATGTGCTGATTTTCATTTTGATGTAGAAGAAGTTACTAAAGTCTTAGTTCATCTGTTGGGACAAATATTTTCAAAGTAAGACTTAAAAAGTTTATTGACATATGCATCAAATTATGAAACAATAATATTTGGTTATTTCTTACCTATATAATCTTTTTTTTTTAAAAAAAGTGTACATTTTAATAAATCTACAACAGTTAAGCCAATCTTCCCCATCTCTATTTTTTGGAAAGTCACTTATCCAAAACTTTAATCTCTAACCTGATTGAGCATCATTATTGAGACTCTTAAGGATAATATTTAAAATATATTAAATTATAAATTATAAAATATATTAAAGAGCTGAAATCAAATATATAAAATAAAAAATTACAATATTATGTAAATGTATATTGTTACCAATTTTATTTCTCAAAAATGCTAATTGGTTTTTGATATTAAATTTAAAAAAAAAATAATAATAGTTTTTGTATTTATACAGTTTATTTTATTTTATTTCTTTGTCAATATTATACATTTGGTTTGTATTAAATAAAAAAAAAGTAAACCTGAGATTTTAATATCACTTGCATAAATTCGTATTACAATTATCATATTTTATTAATTTAATTTTTCCCTATGCAATTTTACAAAAAAAAAATATTTAATTGTAACAAATACATTCCTATGTTCTATTGATGTAAATAATTTTTATTAATTTTATAACTAAAATACAAAGAAGCATCTATTAATCCATAAATAATTAATTTGATGAGATATTTTCAATATAGTATTAATTAATAATTATTTCATTGCATTTTCATTTAATAGTTTTATAATTTGTATTAATGTTAATTTTGAAATTGTTTCAGGTATGCAAAAAAACAAATTAACTTAAGGTCTGCATTTACAATTATAGCTTGTCTATCATGTGATAGACTGCGTATGAGATTGGGTTATATGTTCCAGTTAAATTGTCTTGACTACAAATTTGGTTTAACAAAAGAATACTTTAAAAATCTTCTTAGGGATCTCAGTTTTCTACTTGATTTTTTATCTGAAAAAATTATATTTGAATCTTCATCTATAGACAACATCATTGATAATTGCTTCCAAAATGTAAACGAGTATAGAAATAGTTTGCCTATGATGTATAGTATTTAATTTCTGAATTTATTTTATAGCTCAACAACCCAGATAGTATAAATGAAGGTGGATTCATGCAATGGTTTATGACTGAGCCTCCTATCTTAGAGTGGTTACAAATATTTTACAGAATAAAAATGGCTGAAAATGGTATTTAGTTAATATATTATTTTATTTATTTTTTGTCATAGAAAAAAATACAAACTGTACAATTAAGTATTTGAGATGAAATAACCATAATAAAATAATCAAAATACATCAGTTTGCTTGAAGAGTAGCCACTCATTGGCAATACTCCTTATCTAACATAGAAATGAAATAAAAATCATTATGGAAGTACATATTTTTTTCTTGTGTTCTTTTTCTGATTTATAAATAACATAAATAAAATTTAATATTTTTATTTATTTATCATACTTTTGTTTTTTATAGAATAAATTTTCATTAAGTAAACAAAAATTTCATAGAAAATCATTAAAAAAAGTACAATAAACGATATATATGTATAAAAATAATGTTTGTTGTGATGTCAATTATAAGTATAATATTTTTAAGTTATAATGTTGTTATTAATACATGTTATTTAAAATATCACATATATTTATTGTTTTAAAAAATTAATTAAACTTTATGTATATATTTTTCTCGTTTTAAATAGTATAATATTATTATTTTATACCTAATGTATATATTGATTTTTGTTTCAGTTAACCACGAAGTGAAATGTAAAGTTTGCAAATTACCTGTAAAAGGGTTACGTTATTTTTGCCTAAAATGTGTAAATTATAATCAATGTCAAAATTGTTTTTTAATCGGTGCCACCAATAAAAAACACAAATTAAAACATGCAATGCAAGAATATTGTTGGCTGGTTAGTATAATATTTTAATACCATTAACTTAAAATTAACTTAATTGTTTTTTTTTTTTTTTTAGGAAACTCCTCAGCAGTTATATACTCAATATTTAAAATCTTATATTGGAAGAATTTTCGGGTTAACATCAAAAATTAGATATCTTCCTGTTGAGATGCCTTGTGAGATTATTGAATCAAAACAAAAGTAAATGCTAAATATCTATACTGTTAAAAATATAATAAAGTAAAAATCTGATCTTATTTAATTTTTTCATATTTAAATAATGTCACAATGGTTTTCACTTAGTTTAATCTATATAATAATTAGTGAGCAACATAACACTCCAGACTAAACATAAAGATTCATGTTTTTGTTAAAATTAGAGCATAAATACTTTTTCTAAATTTATATAATAAGACATTTTTAAAAACTATTGTTATCTTATAAATGTTATTTAACTATGAAAAGTATACATATTGAATGTATAAAATCTTTAAACACTGTAATTTTTTTGTTTCACTATATTTTACAAAAATGCTTTTATTCTCTCTATAAATTTGATGTTACATTTTAAGATTAATGCCTTAATTTAACCAAATTTTAGCATATTGCTCAGAATAATTTGGTGTAAGATGTGAGACTAAAAATGTGATTGTAACATCTTATTTTATAAAAATGATTGATATATTAATTTAAAAAATGGTAAATAATATTTACTATAAAATACAATTTTTTAGGATCTATTAATATACTATAAGCTTTCATTTAAAAATATAAATACAATTGTAATTATGTTAATTAATACTTTTAAATAATTTTTGCCACTTGATTAGACTTTTTTCCCTTCTTTGCTTTATTTTTATTTGAAATTGTTTGTCTCGGTATAAACATTTCTTTATAATCATCTTTTGAGTAATCAATTGTAATTCTGTTGGTACTGTTGGTAGGCTAAAAACAAAATTAGTTTTATTTAAAATGGATACTGTAAATAAGGATTAATAATAAGATTAGATTATAAAGTATAATTACTAGACTGTTACTAAATAAAAATAAACTTTATTCCTAAATTAACATCTTTTTTTTTTTTAACTGGCATAAAAAAAATTTAATATGTTTAAATTAATTATATATTTGATATTTAATTTGTTATCTAAAAAATTAAATAATAGTGTAAGTTTTATCTTTTGTTTACATTTTTTTTATCTAACTGAAATCGCCTGTACAATATGTAAGATGATATACTATTAAATTGTAATGATAAATCGATGAATCCTGGTTATATATTTAACAAATAATTTTATATATTTAATGAAGATAATTAAAAATGTTTATATTTATACTCAGCAAAAATTATATTTTGTGTATAAATTGCTTAAATTAAAAAAAAAAAAAAAAATAGGTATAAAAACCTTCAAAAACTCACTCTTTGAAAATATTTTTGTTCAATTGTATATCGAAATATTTCTGTTAAATCGTTTTGAAAATTAAAGCATTTAAAGCTATCAGGAACCATAATATTTGTTTCTATTTGTGATAATTCATCCTAAAATGATTGTGTAATATCAATATAAAATAAATAATGATATTCTATTCTAAACAAATAATAAAACTTTTTGGTAGTTACCATTGTAAAAATGTTATATAAAAAAAGTTATTTAATTTTGCTGTATAAAATTAATTGTATTTGTTAATATTGAAAATTGAAACAAATAAATAGCATAGTATTTTTATTTTCTAACCATAAATTAATGAAACAATTATATATTAAATCTTACTATGAATTGTAAAGTATGTAACGCACCTGAAAATACTGAGTCATTAAATACCGGCTTCTTTTATTTATAATATATTCTATCATATAAAAACAAAAAAATAAATACATAATGGCTTAGATAAAAAGTAATTACAATTTTTCATAACTGATAACATTAACAAAATAAATATTTATAAAATTAATTGTTAATTTATCTTAAATCATATTGCTATGAAATAATTATTTTACTCTGTGTACTTTTAATGATAATTCCATAAAGAAATGTATTGGTTCTTCAATTATGTTTACTGTCTAGATACTTTTAGTTTTGATTAGTACACAGTTTTATTTGATGTGTTCAATTTTAGAAACTAAAAATATATATTAATTACCTACATAATAAAAATATATTTTATATCATGTATTTATGTGTTATGTATTTTACAATAACAAAAATGACTTGGTTCATCTTAAAATTTTTCATTTCAAATTTTATTTTACACTTGTTTCAGTGTTTTGTGGACCAAAGAATCCAGTACCAGTTCACTTGATTCTAGTACAGTCAAATCACCTCGTCAAGAATTACAAAGTGTTATATCACAAATAGAAAGAGAAAATAGGTATATAATCTATTAGTTTTTAAAATAATATCTGTTTAAAAATTTAATTATTGACTTATAAAAATAAACACCTAAAATAATTGTAAACTATAAATTATGTTTTCATTTTATCTTTTTACAGTTTTAATTATCTAAAATAGAATTTAATTTTAAATAAAATTTAAATGTAATAATTAAGTAATTTTCAATATTTATTTGTTTAAATCATTATTTTATTATAAATCTATCATGACATACATAATTATAATGAGTTTGTGTGTAGTCAGATAATGATATCAAATAAAAAAAAAGTTTTAACAATAAAATTTAAATGGTAAAAAAGTAATTAAACCAAATACTTTGAAGATGTTTATAAAAAGTTATTTGTTGTCTGCATTTTTAATTGTGATGCATAAAATGTTATCAAGAAATCAGTACATATAATCTATAGTCAAAATTAATTTTATGTTTTATACTTCAAAATTTATTAGTAAATTATACTTATTTAAAACTACTTTCTATTGAATAAAAAATTATAGTATTATATTTTTGAAAACATTGGAATAGATACCATCCAATCTTAAATAGTTAATAGAATTTGAAAGTTTACAAAAAAAAAAAAAAAACAGTTCAATCCAAAACTGATATAAAATTTTTGATTTTTTATAATTACTTAAATAAATTATTATTTCTGAAATGAAAAACTACATTTATCATACAATTTTAGACAAAAGATGTCTTATCAAATAAAGATAACAAAATTAATCTTAATAAGCTAAAATTAAAAATCAATTTTATTTAATCAATATTTAATATTGAAAAAATTTAATTACCAATATAATTTATATTTCTCCTCATTTTAAAGTACTTACTATGTATTAAAAACCACTTATATATTGTCTTTGATCTTTGTATTAAAATGATAAAATTATCTTTGGTTAAAGGTTAAAATATTAATCAATAAATAGATGCAATTGTAATTAAAATCATTATTTTTCATTGACCGTATAGTATTATATTTTTTATTATTAGATAAAAATCCAAAGGTGTAAGCTTGAAAATGTTATAAAATAATTGAATAGAGATGATATGTGTATTATTTATTTTTATTTTTTTATTATTATTGATCTATTAAGGGCGGCTATCAGCCTTCTATTTGGATATATTTTTTTTTGATGCATGCTGAGAAAATAATTTTAAAATGCAAAAGCAATTTGTAGTTCACTTTTATACTGTACATATTAGTGGATCAATTTTGGAAACCAACTCTTATGAATTTTAATCTAAAACTTAGATTTAATGTTGTATACAGTCTTCAAGCTATAAGAAAAAATATAATTTGACATTAGGTATTTCCTAGTTATTTTTTTATGGTTTTATTGCATATAGGTATACTATTGATGTCATAAAATCAAATTTGATAAATATAAAATTGCTCAGAAAAATTTTTTCAATTGATTAGATTATATATATATTTATAAATATTGAATAATTAACAAAAATAAATTAAAAGATAATTATTTTAAATATAATTTATTCTAATTACATTAAAAAATATGAATTATGAACCTGCTAAAATACTATATAAATATATATAGTAAATGTATTTTTTTTTTATCAAAATGCTAAATATTTTTAAATACTTTTACTACATATATCTTTATTTAAAACAGAAAATATTGTTTTATAAAAATTAACATAAAATATTACCTAGTCTATTAAATATGATTATATTATTGATGTCTTTTCAGTTGACAAAGTCTTGAAGTTTTCTTTGTTACAAAAACAAATATACAATAATGAATATTATTATAATATATATATATATATAATATTATTATAAACTTTGTATAATATTTAATGTAGTTTTTTATGTATTTACACTATATTTTAACAATATCTTATTTTTCAAGCATTAAAAGTTAAAGATAAGTATCACTATTTATTTATTTAAGTAATAATTTGTTTGTATAAAATAAGGTATTCAACTGTCAACAATTGATAACATTCTTTAAAACAACCAACTGAACTCTACAGAATTTATAGTATTATAAATTATGCAAGGGAATAGATTAAATGTATTTATGTTACTAACTTTTTATTCTTTATCTCTAACAAACCATTTAAATCATTTGGTCTGTTAACCTTCACTGCAATTGGTATAAAATATTCAACTCTTTTTAGTAAATAAAAGTGAAAATAATTATTTGTCAGGTATAGTTACTCTATATAGTTATATATTATAACTTTTAAGTACATTAGAATTATGAGTAAAGAGTAAAAAATATTTATATTGTTTTAGTAAAAACTAATTAAACTTTTGATAAAAAGCTATAAAACTTATATTATTCCGAAGAATTCTATTTGATTAAAATTTTAGTTTATAAAATTGTGAATCAAAGAAATAATAATAAAAAAAAAGTAATAGAAAAATTTCAAAATACCATCTTGGGGTACAGGTTAAATTTGTTTTGATGATTAAGTATTGTACTGGTATACATTTTAAACAATTTACTTGCATTATGTATTTTTTAATTTATGAGTTATCAATATTCATACTATATTACATTTTTACTATATAAATCTTTTTTAGTATGCATTGCATATGCAACTGCTATAGTATTTAAATACTAAAAAAGATAGATTATTAAGATTAGAACTTTGAAGGATTGGTCAAAGTTGCCTGCAGTAACAAATAATGTGTTTAATTAATAATTTTTACCGGTATTCATTGAAAAATTAATAAATAACAATGTCTTAATCTATGTTAACATAGTCTGAATTCATTAATTATTATTGGAATTTGTTAAATTGGTTTTTAATTATTTAATCACACATTTTAATGGTTTGATTGCATATTCAAGTATTCAACTGTATTTTCTACACCATCTACTTCTATGTATCTACTGTATAAATAATTATTGTACCTACTATAATCCACATAATACATTACAATAATTAATCAACATGTTTCAGGTTGTTGGAAATCGAAGTCAATACGTTGAAACGAGGCGATTCTCAATTCGAAGCGTTTTTAGACCAACATCGAAGCAAAATTGAACGACAATTGATACGCCTGAAACAATTGAAGGTAGATATACGATGAACGATGATTATTATTTATTGAATATTCAGTTTTTATTGCTTGTAAGGCAGTGCACATCAAATTCTGGGTCCCTGTACTAAATGTTTGTCCGAATTTTTATAAAACCTTTAATAATACAATTTACCATAAATCAATATTAATAAGCATTTTGATAATAAGATTTTAATTTTATTTTTTATTACAATATTATCTGGATTCTAGATGAAAAAATAAATAGGTATTTTTTAATTTATATTTAAATCATTTTTTAAGTTAAAATTTTATCTTTTGGGCTTAAAGCTCAGTGAACTCAGTTATGACATTGTTGAAATTTATTGTTGAAACTATAACAACAAATTATATATTTGTATACATCATAAATCATAATTCATAAAAATGTTATATTATAATAATGTTTAATATAAAATAAGTATTTCTATTAAAACTTCGAAAATTGCAAATTATTTTCCACGGGCCTAACAACCCACCCTTGTGAGG
The DNA here is from genome assembly GCA_025469195.1 of Chaitophorus viminalis. Lineage (NCBI taxonomy): Eukaryota > Metazoa > Arthropoda > Insecta > Hemiptera > Aphididae > Chaitophorus > Chaitophorus viminalis. Next base: position 777,044 of record JAIPRK010000005.1, read on the forward strand.
GCCCTGAATGTAGGTAACCTAAACTTTTACAACGGCGGCACTCCTGTAAAACGGTTGTAAAACCCTAGTATGCCCTGGATCTAAACTTTTAACCGATTTCACGGTAATAGCACACACTTTTTAATCCGATATTGCGTTAGTAGAGGCGTATACCTTTGGTGTGCTCTACATATTTTGACATTAGACCCACCAATAAATGAGACATTATAGTTGTTGTTGGTATTCATTACGCTTTTTCACCAAGTCTTTGTAATAATCTAATGAATTTGCGAGGCCAGGTGACCTTATATGCGCCATGCCGCCATTGTGGGTTAGTATGAACAGATTTTCATGGCCCAAAATAACATTTGGAATTTTCTTCTCCGTACTTTGCTCAGCGATAGCGTATAAAATATGTAATACTCGTATTAGAACTAATGTTTTTTTAGTGTTTACATAATACCTATATACGATTATAAATACTAGTGTTTAATAATAACTACGTAGAAGATTTTTCTCTACATTTTCTCCTAACTTGCCGGAACCATTAGGAGCTTATCCGCGGAACACACTTTAAGAACCGCTGCAGCTAAACTTATGTCGCTTACGAGTATATTTAATATTATAATATATGTCATCTGATACAGGGCCGAATTTAGGGGGGGGGATGGTCTCGTGTTGCCCCCAGCGGAAAATTTTAAAACTGCCTCTACATATTATATTATATTATGTAACCATATATATAACATTCGTCTTATGGGTCGGAGGGAGCGGCTCGATTTTGTTGCCCCAAGGAGACAAAATTTGAAATACGACCCTGATCTTGTATACATATTATTATTATTATTATTATTATTATTATTTTTTTTTTTTGCCGCGCAGAACCACTTGAGCGGCACATTTGGACGCGGAAAAATGAAACGCATGCAAAGCACACCGCTAATCGTGTCGCGACCCGACCGGCCGGACTGCTGCAACATTGCCGCCGCCGCATCGGTGAACCTGAGCCCGATATTCTCCGCCAACAGCACGGCCTGCAGCGCGGTGACGGCGCACGAGGAGCACAGCGGCCTGAGCGCTCTGAGCACGCTGTACGGCGAGCGGGTGATGGACTTCACGGTCAAAGCGGAGGAGGACGAGTTCTCGCGGTGGCTGGGTCCCAAGGTCGCGGCCACCGGATGCGGCGGCGGTGCCAAGAGTCAGTTGGACGGCACTTACATCGAGAAGGCAGCCGTGCACGCGTCGGACAAGGAAAACCGCGCGGCCGCGAGACCGCCCGAGATCGCCGCCGGGGGCGCGCGGCCCGATCCCGTGCAACCGGTGCTGTCCGACATTCAGAACAAACGGGACGCCGCGCCACCCGGCACTTCCGAGAAGTCGCCGTCGGCCACGGTCCGCAGGCAGACATCCTCCGTTTGGCTCAACTCCAGTAGAGAGTACGCCAAGGCGCCCTACGACGACGACGACAAGGATATGGAGGAGTTGCACACCGAGCTGGATAAACTTCTGGACCAGTTACAGGATTTGGCGGTCTAGGCGTTGATGTGTTATTATAAAGATTATTTATTACGACTAGTTTATCGGTTTTCCTATTAATGTTTAAGTTCGTGCACGTTCCGTTTTTCTATTGTACATAATACATAATATAATAATATATAATAACCGACATAATCCGTCCACTTTAGAAAATCATTTAATTTATTGATTCCGTAACATTTTTGCAAAGATCATATTATATAATTTCAAGACTTAATTGCCAAATTATGTTTAATTTATTACACTATACATACATATATATATATATAAATAAATAACTTGCAATTATAGTTTATACTTTTCTTTTGAATTTATGTAGGATTTATTGCAATTTTAGAAGAAGAAAAAAAAGACGTATTATTTTACAGCTCGGCGACGTGTAAACGGTAGTGTTACCTATACACGGTCGAGTGAATATAAATGTCATTATTATAATAAAATATGTCACTAAATCTAGATAACATTGTGAGATAGTATGAATGAATATATGAAATGGTATTCATTGTATGAAAAACCTTTGGGAAAAAATAATAATACAACAGACGTAGGATTATGTCGAAAGACTGAAAGATTTATATACGAGTGAGTACATGGATTGGGAACACAGTAGGAATTCTGAAAGAGACTATGTAAAACAAGCATAAACACTGCAGCCAAGGGACAATATTATTCAACAAAAATGATCAGGAAATATAATATCCACTTCGGATACAAGGGGGGCGGGGAAGGCTATGGAAACTGAAGCTTCCCACTTTTGTACTTAAAATATTTAAAAGATCATTGAAATTCTCAGTTTATTTAACTAGGTAGTTATTAATTATCCCAAGCAGCAAAACCTTCTATACATCTTATAACATAATATTTCGTAGTTCATACTGCAATGCAATACTATAATGCGATTTGCTCATCAGTCATCAATTTATCAGTAAAGCGACAGTTGGTTCATGATCATGTCATAAGCGTGTTTTCGCACCGCGAATAAAAAAAAGTTGTTCTTGTCATAATTTTAGGTCAAAACTGTATACTGCAATGTTTGCTCCTACATCCTATACATATACAGTTGTATGTACATATTTTAATTTCGTTTTCTGTTGTCTTAATTATTTCAGTCCTACTGGTTTTATTGGTAAACTTCATTGTTATGCAAGAATCCGCCTGCATAGCTAATATATTTTATTATTATTTTTATAGTGGTACTTATTCCCAAGAAAATTACAAATTGTTGTTAACATTGATCATTTGGCATATTTGCACCAATTTTATCACATACGGACTTTCGGTGTTTCTCCTAATGGTTTCTATACATATATAGTGCCTGCATACCTACTACAATTGATTGTATATACTAGTATTTATAAATTATAATCAATGCATACATGCAGAGTTTCGGGCTTACAAAATATTTTCATGCGTGCGGTGCTACGGTCCATACATCATTTGCAAACAGCATTTATATGTAGTTTGATCGGAAAAAAAAAAAAAAAAAAACATGTCGATGACGTGACGCCTCGTGGTTGCAGTGTGCAACTTCGCCTGGCGATGAAAACAAAGAAATCATTCACTATAAATTATAATATGTGTGATATTATCTCCCTCGAGACACGCCGGGTGCCTGTAGTTACAAGTAGTCCGATATAAACGTACTGTGAAATCTGTATTTTTTCAAAAGAAAATTCATTCGTTTTCGATGATTGTTTTTCATATGCAATAATATTCCAATGCCCATCAAAAAGTATAGCCGTGCGGATACAAAATAATATTTGTACGTGGTGATAATTACAGCGAATATTGGGAACAAAAATATTTTTACGTCGGTTATTTAATTAGGTAACCTACCTTAACCTACCTACTCAGACCGTTGTTTTTTTTTGCATAATGACGTGTCATAATGAAGTGATAATTATTAAATTATACAATCTATACCTAGCTTATGAGCTCGTAAGTTTATGCACTAAAAAACGCGTTAATAAGCGCATGCAATATAATTCACTTAAATCTTGCAAATACATACTCTTAGTACAGAAATATACAATTATATGCGCGTTAAAAAAAATATATAAATCGAATTCCAAATTTGGAAAAACATTAAATATGATTATTCTTTATTTTTAAAAAAAAGTTTTAAGTACCTACTTTATTTATGATTAGATTCATTTTATTACACTCCGAGTAAAACATTAACATAATTCGTTCGAAGCTTTGTTAAATAAAAAAAAGGTATTGCTGATTTAAAAATGTCTTGTGCCTCACCCAAGGTCTGGATACGACTATGTATACAATACAGTATTCATTATTAAAATATAATATCAGTACGATTATACAAACTACGAAAACAATAAACTAACTAAAATTACTTTATTTTTGTATTATCTAGGTATTTTACCTAGCATTGTGCCACTATCGTCACACTGTAGTATAGTACTATAGTATTTTATTATTTTTTATAATACCAAAAAAATGAAAAATCCTATTTTATCTTGTCAGAGTCCTCACAGTTAAAACTAAATGTCTATATGAAACTGTCTAATTGAGACGTACAATCCTGGAATAGTCTTTAATTATATTAGTAAAAGTATTATTTTAACATAATTTTGATGATTAGGTACCTACTTGGTTTATCACTTTCACTACAGTACGATTTTATAAGGGTTTTATCAGAAATGTTGGGGACTCTAATAATTGTAATAAATCAATTTTTTGCAATAGCAGATTTTACTCTAGATATAATATAATATTAGTAAATTAAGTGAGCATAATTATCCAGTATACACTTGTAGATAATAAAAATCTTACCTTAATTATGACTTAATAAGATAACTATATAAGAGTATCCTTTTTAGAATTTTTAAGTTAACAACTTTATGGAACATCTGAATATACTAAATTGTAGCAAAAACGTTGTAACCAGGGATATGATGGGCCCCTCTGTTGTGAGAGGTGACCATTTGAAAATATAGAAACGGAACTAATATTGTGCCCACAGATCTTTCTTATTGTCACAAATTATGTGCATTGCAGACTATGGTGCACGTTGAAGCTTTTAATATGAAACTGTGTACAAAATAACCTATAATATACTTACAGATAGATGTGGTTTAGAAACACCTTTACCTTTGACATAATAAAAAATATATTGAAACATTCACAAAAAGCCAGTTTATCGCTAATTATTGTTACAATGTAGTATCATAATATGATAAATTATGTACTTTAAATAATTAAAATACTACACATCATAAAAGTTGCCCAAGTCAAAAACTTAAATTTCAAGCATTCAGCACTAAAAATTAAACTAAAAACTAAAATTTTACCAGGTATTGATAAGTTGATAAAAATAAAAATAATTGAGTTTAAAAGTGAAAAGATTTCTATTCTTCAATTTACTTCTAAATTGTTCCAAATTAAATACTAAACAATAATATACATTTTATTTTAAAGTAATGTACAAAATAATAATAAGTGTTAAAATATTACAAAACATAAATGTTATAAAAATTAAGTAAAAACAAAATCTAATAATGAAAATTTAACATGATTAAAATACTTAATTATAATTAGAACAATACTGTGTCTTAATAAAAGAAACTTACCTAAATTACTGTTGATAGAACATATCATTTATAGGAGGTAAATTGTTACCATTTGATGAAAAATCCATGTCTGAGGAATCACTTCCAAATGCCAACAAACTAAATAATTATAAAACAACTATTATAGAGGTACATTTATATATTAAGATAATCAAATACGTAAAACATCCATATTACTAAAACAAATACTAACACAATATATATTCAAAGAAATTGTTTAAGCTGAGAATTAATCAGAACTAAAAATAAAATGTTCAGTAATATAAATAATATATTATTATATAATATATAAAATATTCCCTGTTGTGGTAAACATAGAAAATAAAAATATTAATTGTTTAAACAATTAGAGGTGTAATTGTTTAAGATTCAAATTACATTTTTAACACTTAACTTTAATTTTCATAAGCTACAAACAACACTTTAAAAGATAAAAGTGTTATGAATTAACTAAAATTATTTTAATTGAACTGTCAACAATGTTTTTCAAATATAATTAATAAATAACCATAATATACACCCTAAAATAAAATCAAGGGTATAAATGTATAATTCAGTAGTTTAATTTGTATAAACTAATACAGGGGTCACCAATTAATATTTTTTAGGAACCATATTAGGAATCTGAAAAATTTTCATCAAAATTGGTTGTAATGAGAACATTTTTTTGTATTTATTCATTGCTATTGATCATAAACATTAAGAATTTAATTAATATAAGAAAATTACAATGTAATACAACGATGGTAATTGACAGACTCACTATGTAAATGTATAATTAACTTGCAGTCACTCAATTAAAGTTTAGATAAGATATTCTTTGCGACTGATATATCAACTGTTGCCGGTAAAAACCAATAATATTTAACAAAAATAATAATTTACAACAAAACACATGTAATGTTGTCGTAATGTCTGTTATTTATTCTTTGTCTGAGGGCCTGATACAATTTGTTCGCGGGCCACCATTTGGTGACCTATAAAATAAGATATCAATAACTAAAAAAGTTATAATAATTCATATTAAAGGGATCATGAAAAAAAATATTTTATAACTTAATGGAATAATGAAAATTAAAACTACAATTTTTGTTTATTCAAAACAATTATCCAGTCACTCCTGTATCAAAAAGCAATATATGTGTACACGTGATGTTACTGGTGTGCACTGGATTCATGGTATCACGTGCTGCGCCGTATTAATTAACACACATGTTTATGTAATATGCTTTATAAAATATAAACACTGATTTAGTTTATCAATATTTACATACGTACTTAAAGTACATATTATTAATTATTATATGCCTACTTATTTATTAAATGGTAATTATTAATTGAAGTATTTATTCCATAGGAAATTGTGAATACATTCCAGCATGTTGTACAAGCTATCCGAAATAAGTATCCAGAAAATAATAGGAAAATAAATGATAAGTTTAAAAATATTATTATTGAAATTATAATTTTTTTAAATAAATTATTTCCCAATAATTATTCAATATTCAATAATATAATTGAATTATTTTAATCTAAATAAATACTTGTATTTTATAATCAATGGGTATATTATTAATTTATGTTTCATTAAATGTTTTAGAATTTACTAAATTATAATTTTATAAGGAAATATAAGTCACCATAATATTTAAATTTCAAAATCACATAAAAACTTACACATCTATTTTAATATAATCCTAAAAATAATATACTTAAAGAACTTAGGTATTTACATTATAAACCTGCCCGACATTTAAACCCTGCTTAATGAGGAACACCTAATAAAAAGGTTTTTAATTATATATAAAATTAAAAATAATATAAGAAACTGATTAATTGATACTGTTATTAAAATAGTGTTTATAAATAAATAAATCAAAATGTTTATAGCTAAAGAGTACGTTTTTTTTCTTATTATATTATATTATAAAATAAAATAATATATAAGTTCTCATTGATATTTAAATACTTAAATATCAAAGTACTATTTGAATAAATACAAATCAGAAACATGAAATGAAATTGTCTTATGTATCTAAAATTTAACAACTTAATATTTAAAACATTGTAAATGAAAATTAAAGATAATTTTTTACCTATTCATTGGTTCACTAAATACTGATGATGTTTTTCTATTGTAACAATACTCTGGACTGTAACCATAACCCTTATGGCTGTCGGGGGTGTTAGAAATGCTATTTATTCCAGGCCCACCCAATCCAGGAACATGAGTAACCAATAATGGCTTTACATACCCATTGTTTGGAACAGATAACCTATTATCTGAAATATTAAACAATTTTTCAAGTCATAATCATTTTATTGTATGATATATAAGTTTCAAAAAAATATTTTAGTATAAATGAAATCAAAACATAGCTTTAATTAGAATATTAAAGTGTATAAGTACTTGATGTTGGTGTGTAGTACTTTCCAAATGCTTGATTTTTATCAATATCAGGATATACCTTGGTAAGATATGTCAAGTCCAATAGCCTATCGGCCAAGTTTCGAATTGATAAATCTTTTGCTGAGAAAGGATGTAAACTATAAGTTTCACAGTTATTAGCTGAAAACAACAGAAAAAAATTTATATAATTTACAATTTAATATTTATAACAGAGTCAATAGAACTTACATGCAGCCCATGCGACAGTAAGCCCACCTAGTTCTGAGTCTGAAAATCGTAATAAAAACGTACCAGTTGCATATCTTGTCAACATTTCTTCTGCATCAGACTTCCTTATAAATCCCATGATTGCTCTATAGAATTAGATTTAGAATATTTATTTGATGTTGAGTCTTAGAGTATAATAATTATAGTATAATACCCATCAGTCCAAGGTCCTTTTAAGTGTTCTTTAGTTAATTTCATAACAGCATAAAACCATTCCCAAAATGAAAAATTCCTCTGTGGCAGTAATTCTTTACAGAACTGGGACCATGACAAAATCATGTGGTTGAAATCCATATTTTGCATTCTAAAAATCAAATGAGTTAAAAAAGTTTTAATTCTTTAGCTATAGTTATTTATTTAACTAACCTAAAGACCTTTTCAGCTAAAAAGATTAGGCTTTCATCTGAAAGACCACGACCTGTAACTGCTGAAAACTTCATACTCAAAGCTAAGGCCACATTAGGCCATGGGACTTTATCTGGAACTTTAAAGGGAATACGACCAGGTTCAGCAAAGGCATTGTCCCATGTCACAGTAGCCCACGCATGAGCTTCTTGATTTCCATGCACAATAACAACTACTGGTAATGATAAATTCCAAACCTAAAAATATATATTTTATTAACTACAGTAACACTGCAATACTTTTTATTTATCTATAATATAGATTCTAAGTTTAATTTAATAAAATATAATTTTACATAAGAATCAGTATACAGACATTTTAATTTAAATATATCCTACCTCAAATTGAAGCTCATTACCAATGCAAAACTTGGATGAAAATAAAATTGAAAACTTTTCATCCATGACTGAATCTGTTCCTTTTTTCTCTGTGCGCTTAATTTTTTTTAGTTGCATATTTCTATTCAATTTTTTAATAAATTATAATTGTATTCCACTTATTAATTAATAATAAATTAAAAGTTACCGGAAATTAGCAGATAATTGTCTTAAATCATGTCGATACTCCATTATTCCAGAGCAATTTAATAATTCACCACATGATTCATGATCTGGTTTATTCCTTCCAATGATTTGGTTAGCTTGAGTTTCATTGACTATAGCTACTTTAACCTAGTACAATTATTTGTTTATATAATAAATATAATTGAAGAAAGCTTTTATTTTAAATAAAACTACTTTATAGCAGATGCTGTTAACCTATTAATATTTGCTATTTAATATAATTTGGACAGACAGGTACACAAGAAAATATTTTGAAGTGGGTTTTAAGATTTTCAAGGGTTAAAAGTGTTAAAATAGACAAGTATTAACAAATAAAGATGGAAAATTTGATTTAAAGTTACTTTAACCAATTTAATATATTTATAACTGAGGGTTAAGTACGAGTTTAAAAATATAATTCAGAATATTAATCATTTTCTAATAATTTTAAAGAGAGTTTGAATTTTAACTACCCTATCCCACTCCCTTGAAAATTCAACAGAGCTTGGGTAATCTGATAAGGAAGAGGTTAGTTGCTTCAATTTATATATTAAATTCTAAGAGTTTAACATGTATTAGATGAATTTAATTTAATTTAATTCTTAGTTACTTGTTTTCTTTAATATCTAATTAACCTTAAATTATTTAAAGAAATATTATTCTACCTACTATATACTTATAATATATTCTATAAAATCACAAGAAAAAATCTTCATTCAACATTATTAACTATTCAAGTTGAAAAACTAAAAATCTTTAAAAGAAATACTACCCTTAACAACTAATCAAACTATTCAACATTTTCAATAACAATAATAATTTAAGTATAAAAAACTATTTATAAATGTGGAAATGCAGCATCATTGATCATTTTTCATGGATTAAGAGCCAAATAAATACACTTATATCTACTGTTAAGATAAAATACCATGTTTTAGTTTATTTTTAAGTGGGCATAAATCATGCATTTTTATTAAATTTCCTTGTATTAATACCTAATTTATTCATTAAAATAAGGAAATATTATTAAAAATAAAATTCATTTTGGACATAATGATAACCCTGAAAAGTAAGTTTCATTTATAAAGACAAAGAAAAAAATAAAGTTTAAATAAATATAAAATATTAATAAAATTTTAAATGTTTAGTTAAAAATATCATACCATAGGTGATGTCAATTGAATGTTAAGTTTTCCTCCAATTAATAAACGCACTTCGGCTACAAATCTTGTATTTGTCTTTAATACTTGAGGTGGTTGAGTTATAATAACAAAGGTACTAGAATATAACGAACCATTATGAGTCTTAAGTGCGAACAGTTAAAATAACAACAATTACCTAGCAAAACATGTCTGTTACCTTGCTATTAATGATGAGAGATACTGAACAGTCATATCGAGGAGAGTATTGATTATGACACTAAACTGCTGTAGTTCAAAGTAACGGTCATAATAGCTCAAGGTGGTTCTAAAATGTTCAGCTTCTTTGACGTGTGAACGAGTGATCCATATTAAATCACACAATTTCTCACACCTGCAGAAGAAAAAAAAAAATTACAATTTTAATCAAATGAAACCATTGGCAGAAGTACCATTTTTGTATGGAGACTATATCTATTGTGTAATTGTATCCATTGCCAGCCAACTGCTGTTCTCGTTTCCATCGGACCAACACATTGTCGATGATATAAGCTTGTATTGGGGTAATCAAATTCAACGCTTCGTTGAGTTTGTTGATGTAAACACAAATGGAGTTGTTGAGATTGATAGATTTCGCTCTAAGCTGTTGCTCGTACGACTCCTTTTCCAGTTTCAAGTTGCACACCATTTCCGACGGAGCCCCAGCAATACTGCAGCTGACCGTGGTTTGGTCTTGGACCAAGTGTTGCAAGTGTTCTAGGGACCCGGTATTAGTACAACATGAGTAGGTGGGCATAGTACAAGTATAATAATATTGAGTAAAGGACATGATATTATAGTTGGCGACTTACGGGCGCATTTGGCACACTGGGAGTACAACGTGCCGAACGAAACCACGTCCGACTGGATGGTCAGGCGCATTTTGTTGGTGTGCGCAACGTGGTTGCCGACGTATTCCATTTGTTGTACCACCTCGAAGTTTTCCATGTTTCGGCGTGTCTCGGCGGCGCCGGTTCTGATCATCGTCGCATCGGCCGCGAGTACGCCAAGGGTTCGATGAATGGATGGGGGGGGGGGAGGGGAAGAAAACCGCTACGATCGGTTTATGGTAAAATGGCACCGGACAAGGGGCGCAATAAGGAGCGCGTGGTGAAAAATACGAACGGAGTCAACAATCGAAAACAATAATATTATTGTTGTGCAAAAAAGATTTTTTTGAAATTCCGGACGAGACCGTAAATAAGGTGTTGCGGCAACCGCGCGGACCACGACGACGACTGCGGTGTATCGGCGTGTCGCTGAAACAGAACCGGACCAACTGCAACAGTTGCACTAAATATAATAATATTGTCATGTTCTATTTCTAATATTATCTGCGGATCTGCGAGACCGTGGCCGCATGGGCCCCCCGACGGGAACACTCGGGCACCGTCGCGCTCGTCCGCCGACCAGAATACGACACAACGGTAACGTCGCAACTTGGCCAAGTACAGTGTGGACGGCGTCGGTTATCCCCCGGGTACGCACTGTACGCGGTGCGTGCGTTAACTGCAGACGGTCCGGTTCATATTCTGTGGTCCGGGCGGCGAAAAAGCTCGAGAAAAAGGTACACGGACCAAGGTGCGCCTGGATTGAACGCACCACGTGATCTATAAACCGCGAGCACGATAACACGTTGTAACAAATATTAATGTAATATTATTATCATCTCTAACGCCACTCGGCCACCCCAAGCCCCGATATCGTCGTAAACCACTTCAACAGCTCAAATGCAGCTACAAAGTACAAAATAAATGCGGTTTCCAGTCGAAATAGCTAATGTCTGGGACGGCGCCAAGGGGGGGGAGGCGAGGTCGGGCGATCGCCCCCCCCCAGATATTTTAACACGGATTCACGGGGGGCGCGGCATACGTTATCATTTGAATAAATCATATCAATAGTTTCAGTTTTAAATTTTTAAAAAAACCTTAGGTCCTTTAATTGTATTTTTTATTTTCAAATATTACTATTATGTAATACATTTTTGTTACATGCAGAAATTCACCTATACATTTAAAAATGTTTTCATATTTAAATGTTGTTACTTATTACTATTACGTATTAAATTTATGCCTTATGCTGAAATGCTTACCTATACAGTTAAGATGGTTTTTTTTTAATCTTAAAATCTTAGGTCCTTTAATTGTATTTTTTATTTTCAAATATTACGATCATCTAATAAATTTATGTTATATGCAGAAATGCACTTATATAGTATTACTGTGTTTACTGATACATAAATCAATAATCATTACCTAACTTTTTTTTTTATTGTTATTGAAAAAAGTAAAATTGTTGAACTTACCCCTTCAAATAATTTACTTGCCCTTTACCGCCCCCCCCCAGAAAGAAAATTCTGGCGCCGTGCTTACTAATGATCACGGCTGTGCCAATGATTAACGAAAAATCGGTCGTATTCCCGTAAATGTTTTTATCAGTGAACGATTTTTCAAAAATACTTCGTACCATCCTTATTATTGACGGATACCAGCTTGAAAATGTTTTATTCGCTTTCGTGGTTTACATTTTGATATGGTTTAAACTTGTCCGTCGTACTTACTCTTTAGAGTCATCAATAAAATAGACAAAAACAATAGTAGGTGTACGATCAAATAAAAAAAATGCCTATAATAAATATTAATAACATTTTACTCTAATTATTTACGTTATAGACTGTCTTTTTTATATAGAAAACAGTGACGCGTCTTAGGTGATCCGTCTCAAAGTTAATTTTCTGTACTCAAGAAGGTTATAACGTTAACGTAAACGTTTATGGTTAGGTTAAGAGTGTTTTTATTGTTTTTACTATTAGTAAAAAATGTATAATTTATATAATACTTATATTACATAATCGAGTCTCTTTGATCCTTGTCAAAGATAAATTATATTTTGGTCAGCCCCTCTGCTCTGCAAGACCCGACTTTCACGGTAATGCATAATGAGCCTAGCCCGACTTTTTAAGTATTCGGCATATTCGATATTAATATTAATTATTTCCTGGATTATCCGAATAGTCTTATAAATTATTTATCCTATTTAAGATTTGAAGTCCAGAATTATTTATTGGTTTCACAATGAGTGTTAATTTGCACGAAAATGACGAATACCTAGCAACAAAATTCAATCCAAATGTGATACTTTAGAAAAAAATTAACGATCAATTTTTGATTTTTTAAATAATAATTACTTATATTTCTGATTCAAAAAGAAAAATTTGAGAAAAGGTTATAATTTTCATTTTTCCGCCATAGTACAATGATTTTATCTTTGTTATCGCATTGATATTATTAACAAATAACAATAAACGCAACACGCGTATAACTAAAAGGAGTGGATATGATTGTTATTAACAAACAAAAACTAAATATACAATATAGTATATACTCTGTAAGTAGGTATACTGGTCCGAATATTAGCAACAACGCTAAAAACTTCATATAGTCAAAAATTGGGTAGCGTAAATCGTGTTCACCCACTTTTTTTGAAATACCCAATTTTACTAGTTATTTTAACTGTATAAACTGACACCCTTAGAATATTTCCAATTTTATTTTAATTTTTAAACGTAAGAACGTAATTATACGAATTACTTAGGGATAATCATATGCAAATAAATGTTTCCGTATACGGATCCTATTTCTATGAGTTCCTAAATAAACCCCTGATCACTTAAGACAGATTTCAGCAATTGACGGTGCAAAGCGACCGTTTACTGACTTCACTGTAAGTATTTCTTTATTATAGTTTAAAGTACATTTTTTTTAATAATTATTTCAATGACTTCAAATCGTTTCTAAACCTGTCTAAAATCCAAATAATAGATTTGGCTCTAATATATACGCCGTTATCGAGCTCGAGTATCCATGTTATTATCATATATATTTTACATTTATTGACTTACAAATTATTTATAAATTAGGATAAATTAACTATAAAATTTTTCAAACATTTCTTTATATGTATACTTTAGCTTAATTTGTGCACAATTAAAACTATCCAATGACCAATTATTATTATATTTTATAATACTTATTTTGTATGTATAGTTGTAAAATAGTAATATTTTTCATCAAAATATTAAATAATCCAGTAGTATACACCGATTAATTCACATTTACTTGAATTTAATCAAAGTACTTTTACTTAGTATTATCAATATTCATTTTAATGCATAAAATAATAAATAATAATTGCTTTTGTAAATCAATTATGTATTATTTGTTTTGATAATAACTGCTATATCATAATATATTATAATTTTTTGATCTAATTTAAAAAATAGTAGAACTGCGTAAAATATTCAACGGTACATAATGAAGCGCCGAATTCACTTAAACATTTATTTCAATTGTAGGCAATGAAAACTTTGTAACTTTATTAGTTATTACTTTTAACTGAAACAGTTCAGTTAAAATTAAAATAAATATATTGATAAATTATTATACATAGGCACGAGTGCTCTCCGCACGGCGACGGCAGACGACCGAAAGGCATTTGAACTATTGAAGTGCTCACTTGAAATGTGAACAATTAAGATGAACGTGAAATAACAGATCTACTTTCAAAGGCAGCCATAAGAATAAATTATAGTTCAACCGGGACACAAACCTCGTTCTCGACCTCGTGCTCGCATTTTGAAGACCCCATAGTCAGTGGTCAAAACGAAAAATAGACGCGGCGTACATAATTGATAATTCTATCTAGATATTATATTTTGTACAAATGATGGAAATTAGAAATTAAAAATATCATTACATAATTTTCGGGTTTTTCGTTTCGTAGTATTATTGACGTTATTGTTTAGTAATTTATTTCAGTCCTTTTATTTTTATTTCCGATCAAAGAAATTCATCAATGTACAAGATGTTATTATATAAACCGGTTGGCGATTAAGTTGTTTTACATGTTTCGTCCGCTGCATTTTTCAATTATACCAATACCATTATAGTATTATATTATTGTACTATGGTATAAATATTATGTAGGAGTACATCATAAATAGGTACGTATTTTAATCGTAGGTAATCTTCAATGAATTATTTCACTATGAATGTAATATTGTAAGCAGAAGCCAACCTCGTGTGAGTTGACCATAAATGTGCAAATAAGAAAATATAAAATTCAAATTACTTTTTACAGTTTTTGGGATTTGTTCGACTTGTTCAAGCCGTTTTACATTTATTCGGAATATATATTTTTTTTAATAACGCATGGATAGTAAACTAGTAAATAGTAACACTATTAACACATATTTCTTACTATATGACTTTAGTCAAAGTAGAATACAATTATATAAAACAAAGCCCTTTGAATTGATTGCTAATATAAACGTTATTGAAAAGTCTGTTCCACACGAGTGGAGGAAGGCTTCACATGTTCAATTGTTCAATTGTTGGTCACTGGCTAGTGGCTTGTACTGGTGGATTATCGGTAAACCTGACACGAGTCAAAGAAGCACCAATATTTATAATTAACTGGGCCGGTAAATCGCCCACATATCGCCAGTCGTATGAGACGGACTTAATTTGTAATAAATAGTTGTTGATGCATTGTAATTTGTAGGTACTTATTATCGACAGATTTGTAACATAAATATTATTGGCTGATAAGTAATCGTATTCTAAGAAAAATAATCATTTTGATTATTTACAAAGGAAAATTATTTATATATCCTCAATCGGTCTGATTTCCCATTCGTGAATTTTGGAAATGTACGGAATTTATTTTAATTAGACTACATAGCTTGGTTTACATCAGGAACGAAATAATAATATTTTAAGTCCGTGAAGGTTTGCTATCTAGTCGTAAATTATATCGGATAATATATTTATTGACTTATGTTAAACACATAGTTTCAACTAATAATATACCAAAGGAAAAATGCATATTGTGTTGGATGATTACTTTTTACGAATATAATTTTATTCGTGACGATTGAGATCGAATTTATATTTTATAATGCTTAGACGTATTAGTTTACTTAGTTAATTGGTCTTTGGCTAAACATTCTGGAGCATTTCCCATACATCAGATGTCTGTTGATAAACAGCTTATGCACTTGAACATTTTTTCAAAAATTTGTTAAAACAATAACTCTCTGAAATTAACAACTCAACGGTTTCTAGTGTTTCTACTACAAATGCACACGAACTGAATAGCAATTGATTTCAATGATCTGGTGGTTTTGGAAAATAGTTCGGTATATTTAAAAAAAAAAACCTAGAGCGTTTGAAGGGTCTATCATTGTCTATAGACAAGGCCTCAAACTCACACGGTCATTTAGTCAATTCATATGCTACGGAATATCGTGAGTGTACGAGTGCACTCGAGTGATTCATTTTATTTTTTTAGTCTAACAGTCTCCGAGGTCCAAAACTCCAAACATTATCATAGGAATATATTTAGGGTAATTAGGTATATTCTAACAAATATTTTAATTATATTTACAATAGTCTTGATTCTCCCAAGTCTATACGAACATTTTCCAAAGAAATATTGTTAAGAAATTAATTATTTATTAATAGGCATCGTATTATTTACTATATTTAGATATTATAAAAAAATATATAACAACTTATAAATATTAGTTATTACCAATACTATAATAATTAATAAATACTAATAAATAACTTATTGTTACTCTATTCAGGCATTCACGATTCACGTATTCACGTATACTTAAATCTGTGAGGAACATTACCTAACGAAGTAACAATAACGATGGTTTGGTCTAAGAATTTTGCGAATAATCATATTTCATAATATATAGAATTTAGATACTAGGTCATTGCAGTAGTGAAAAATGATAAATGGTGGATAAGTAAGTATGTGACGTATACTATATTTTACAAATATGAATGATCAAACGTTCTGCTAAGATGAATAATATATCTTTCATTTGTAATAATTATTTTAATGAAAATATCTTACATTATAGAGTTGTTATTTTTATGAATTATCAGTTCGACACATTTTTCACTTTTTATTTGTCTGCCATCTTTGAATAAAATTAAACTAGTTTACTAGGTAACTAGTGATTATTGAGAGCTGTTCAGTAAATGTTTTACCTTGAAAGTTATTCCAGTATTTCGCTATATTCACTACAAGCAGACATATTTTTACTTTATATTGATAGTCTATCCTCCGAATTTCGATAGTCGTAAGTGGTGAATAAATGAAACGTTATACTCGCCGAAGAGAGTTTATCAATTCGCGATCAGGGATAAAATAAAATAAATAAAAAAGATGAATAGCATGGGTGAAGGTTATGCGCGGACGATAAAGATGGGATTTGGTACATATCTTATTGTATATACAATATTATGCTAAATGCGCGTGCAATATAAATTATTTATAGATATCGTATTTTACATAAACGAGCGCGTGGAAACGTGGCCAAGAATCTAGGCGATATACTTAATAAAATAATTATAACTAATATTTGTTGAACTCAGACCCAAAAGAGATATGTGTTCACGGTCGATTGGGTTGATGAATATCATTGCACGAAGACGTGTCATAATGCTGATATTTGATGGTTTGAATGTAGACTTTTTATTTATTTTTTACCATACGGCATACATAGGCGCAACTGTAACCAACGTGCGTTTTCAATGTTAAGGATGTATATGAAAATGCTTAAGGTGATTACAGATCATTATAGTCCAGTGGCATGTCCAGGAATTTTCAATGGTTACAATAGTCAAAAAGCTTACCTATGAATCAATTTTCCGAGAAAAGATTTGTTTTTGCTGATATGCTAATATGCTATACGCATACGAAAATAAACAAGTGTTACGTTGCGTGCACGTTTTTAATTATGCATGCATTAACTTCAACATTTCAAAATTCAGTTCTGGGCCGTAATCATTATTTCTAACCTTGGTGCGATGATCCTTAGTGTAACGACTAGAGGCAAGTGATTATTAGCAATACCAGTTACTTTACACTCGTGAATATTAATTAATATGAATATAGATTCCCGTTTGGATCAGAGTGATACGAGTAGAAGCCAGAAGGTCAGTTCATACGCTAATGTACCACAGATACCATTAAATTAATACAATAGACTATAGGTTAGATCAGGGGCGGCTTTAGTTCTTTGCTAGGGGGGAGAGGCCAATATTTTTTTGGATGTATTTTTATTCCTATCACGTTATCAATCATCATTATTTCGTTATCAGATGATAATTATTTTAGATTTAATCTAAGACCATGTTTTAGATCAAAATATTATCACATAATAATTAATATGATACAAGTTATACACTTATACATAACTAAATCAATGAAAATAATTTACAAAATAAAGAGTAATATGTCTTGGGGGGGAGGCATGGCCCCTATGGCCCCCTCTAAAAGCCGCCCCTGGGTTAGGTTATATAACGTTTTCAAGTATTGGATTCCAAAATAAAAAAATTGGTTGTCCTTCTTTACTTACGGATATACACCACGATTGCGCATACATAATATTGTAATTAAACGTAATTTTTTTTTAAACAAATTCAAAGATCGATACTTATTTGTATCGATCTTTAATATAACAATAACGATAACTGCGACTACATATTTAATTAATACATACATAATTAATGTGCCAAAAAATTGTAATTCATAATTTCTTAATTTGTAAATATTATCTTCATTTAATTAAGTTAATTATTAAAAATAAAATATAACGAAATTGTTTAGGACGATTGGTAAGTAATATTTTAATCTCGGGTGATAATTATTTGTAAACATTTAATTTAAATTTAATTTTTTTGAATAATATTAAAGAATAAATGAATTCATTTAGTGTGCTTTTTATGTCATACATATATTATTAATATGAAACACGAATTTACAATTATCATAATTTTAAATTTTTAAAAAGAAATAATGAAACAGTTTTATTTTTGTACTTAAACTTTGTTTAGTACGCAACCATGTTGTACATAAGTAAAAAAGGATGACCCCTATATTTTTTGTTGCTATCGTGTCAGATTTTTCTGTTAAAAAGTGCACAATCGTGTTACACCGCATATCATTCCATAATTTAGTATACCATAATAATAATAAACACATGGACTTATACATGGTCAGAAATTCGTAATAATGTAGTACTCGCATTTCGCATGCAGTGTACCAAGTATTATAGTATAGTAAGTTTTTATCTGACCCACGGGACAACTGGTTGCGCTATGATGGCAACTTTTTAATAGGCCTTAAAAACCTAAGATAATCGTTTAATGCCGGTGTAAAAACGCACATAAATTTTATTACAAAACCCATGTTGCTGTATCCGTAGGAGTGTAGTCAAGATTAATGTATAACTTAAATGACGAATCAATGTACGTACACGTAAGCATATATATTATAATTGTACAAACGTCTAACACTGAACGCGTCGAGGTGATACACATTATGATAAATTGATAACATATTTTAATAATTATTAGTTATTACATTATAATAAGTATTTAAGTTAGTAACTAATAGCCTGTAGACATATTGCATATACATATGGGTGAATAGTGAATAGACTAAAGAGAAAGGTATGGAGACAGAATTCACGTAAAACAAATTTCTTTCCTGAGATTTTTGAGTTTTAGATTCTTAACGAATGTGTTAATTTTACCGTAATTATTGTAATTTTTAACTTTTAATTTTTAATTTTCTTATTTTTTCTGTATGTTAACATGGTGTTGGCCGACCAAAAATGATTCTTCGATCATCAAAAAGATAGATTTTTTCTGAGGAAATTTTTTATAGTTGGTGCTTCCAGAAAGAAATTTTATGTATCCTTTGACAAGTTTTACAAACAATCAAGAAAAACTGTCAAATCACGAAAAATAAAACGGAAATATTTACGCAATATTGGCTTGAATAATATTGAATTTTATTTCGTCGTGACTCAAAAAAATATTAATCACATTCATATGTCTTTGCCTCTTTGGTATAATATTGTAATAAATTGTATTTTGATAATACATGTTATAGAAACATTTGATACGTATCATTATTAGGTTATTATAAATTAATAGAGTTTTAGGATTTAATTTTATTGTTTACTATTTTAATTTTTTTTACTGCTTATTAGCTAAAATTGTTTTATCTAGTACATTACTTTTTAATGTTGTATTTTTAAAAAAAAGATTATTTTATAAATTTGATTTTGTCGATAGAATGATAATTTAAATAAATATACGTTGTTAAAAAAAATATCATGCAATATAGCTAAAATTATGTAGAAACTGTTTCAAATGTCATAGTGATGATTGATAGTATATTATATAGAAACTTCGGAATAAAACACTATTATTACTCATTACTAATAATTACAAACTTATACAAAATAAATTTGTATTTATTATTTTTAGTTTGTATTTTAGAATTTTATAACTGAGTTTTTGTAATAGTAAAAACGATAAATTTTAATAAGACATAAAACTTATTAATAAAGGAAAAACAATTTAATTACGTAATTTGTAATGATTTTTCAATAAAATACTCTTATAGTGACGTCAAACGCCATTTAAACTGTATTAGTTGTTGACATTTAAAAGCCGGCATAATATTAGGTACTTCATTATATATTAATTATAAATACAATTTTCCAAGTTTAGTGTGGATAACCATGAACCACTAATTCTAACCAAAATAATAACCATTCCTTTGAAAATCTCGACTGTGATATTTTTCTTCTTAATACTTATATAGATCACATATAAAATAGTATAGTTCAAAAAAAAGCTAGTACCTTTATTTTATAAAATTAAGACAGAGACGTTATTAAAAAGCTAAAATAAATAATTTATTCTAGTTGTAACTAATAAATATAATATTATATTGATGTACTATGTGCAGTGATGTATTATTTAAACAGCGCCTGGTGCCAATATTAGCGGAACATAAAACGAAGACGTCAACTCTTCTATCTTTATTTATATGTGTTCAGTCATTTGTTTTAGTACACTATAATTTTGAAAATGTAGAATTCGAAAAATTTGAAAACTGAACACCATTATCGTGTGTTTTAATTCGTTATGATTTTGTATTTCATATAAACGAGTAATAGGACGATCGACCTTGAGTTATACATGGAACAGTGTGGTAAATCGTACCGGTTGATTCAAGACATCGGTTATTCACGGCCGTCTGAATTTTGTGCAAATTACAATTCTAGTATAATAATAATACATAGTCAATGTCAGTTAGTGTTCGTTCTCCGGTGCAATAAGTACGTGTTTTTTTTTTCAGTACAGACACCGGAGTTCAATGCTGTTGTACACATTTCGTCTTGAAGTAAGTGCTCGATCGTATGATGAATAAATAATATACACGTACGAGACCTTATAAAATACTTAAGTTATTTTTCTTTTTTTTCCACTTGGTTACACCTAATACGCCGTAAGACTTTTTCATCGAATCTAACGTGCAATTTCGTTTTTGGCATGTCTAAGAAAGCGCATTCGGTCAAGTAATTATTGTGCATAAATCAGGAGTGTTTCGCCGTTTTCAAACCTTGGTTATGGTACCTACTACGAGTATTACGAAATAATTAAAAATCTAATATTCATTTACACAGGATTCGGATACAAAAGGTAAAAGCCATTTTTTTTTATCTATTAGAATTATTTAGAACCCGTATTAGAAATAAAATTGAGCAATTGACTATGCAAAATTTCCATTTGAAGTTCACATCTCATGGATAGGCTATCCCCTCCCCCCACAAGAACGCTGTTCCTTTGGCATATAGATATAAGATTTGAATTAAAAATCACGTTACTCATCAAAATAGAGTTGTTGCGGGTAAATATAAGGATAAATATGTCAGGCTGATATACGGATTTGATCGAAAACTCAAACGTCTCTTTACCACGATGCGTATATATTATCATAATATGATTATAATTAGCACTGGAGTGGATGTAGTAATGTACCAGTCATTAATTATGTTCATCTAGTATAATACTCATACAGCGATTTTCTTGCCTATTACACCTCTTGATGAACTTTTCATATGTTTATTAAATAATTTTATCATTTGTATCCAATGTAAAACGACAAGTTAATATACAGTGTACACCACAATACAAAGGTTCTATTTTCTTTAGATTCTTGTTTGTATACGATTAAAGCATCTTTTGTTTATTAATTTTGTTAATGAGACCTTGAGCTCGAATCCATCCGAATCTTAATAATCGTTAAAATCCTTAAAAGTTCATGAATCCATAAAATCCGTACTGTCTTACGTAAAACGCAGCACTCAAATCATCACGAGTGAACCATTATTAGAGTATGACGTATACCGTATAGACGTATAACGCACAACGTAATATTATCGGTAAACACCTGATTAATTTGTTTTAAGAAATTAACGTAGGTAGGTAATTAATTTTTTAGATTATTGATTATCGACGATCAACAATTTTCGGCTTAGCATATTGAAGCATAAAACTATACATAGCATAATTCGTCGATAAAAATTATATGATTTAGATATCAAACATTCAATACTGACTTTACTCACGTTTTTAGTGTTTTTACACGCAACGTCTAATATTTTATTTTCATGTTTTTTATTGGTATGTGTTTGTTATTTAAATATTCGTAAATTGATAACGTATATGATAATGTATATCATTATTTTGAAGTACAAATCATTCGAAACTCTATAAGACATTCCTTGTATATAGTTTAAATCAGTTTGTAAGCCTGTTTGAAGTTATATAACGCACTTACAAACCTTCTGAATACTGAAAGTTTTGATTGTTTTGATAATAAATGCCACACGTTTAATCTATGATTTAAGTAAGGTTTAAGTTTGCCAATTATCGCTGCGTACATAATACATAATATAGTTACAAGAGAGTAATATTTTGCTCTATTGTACACTCATTGTTGTTAAATAGCAATTTTATATTAATTAGCTTATAAATAAAATAGGTTAAATAGATTTTAATTTAAATTTTTAATACCTATTGTCTACAATTCTCAAGTTTGATCAAGATGATGTTTTGTAGTTGTATATGTATATATTGTATTTTTTGTACAAAAGTTAGTTGTATATTTTTGTTGGATTGATAAAATTATTTGTACAAAAATAACTTTTTTTATTCTTTTATAAGTAAATAGGTATAAGTATTACTTTTGGGAGAAATTGGTTTATATTTTGTACAATATAAATAATTTATTATGAACTTATTTTTATTAAAAAGTTTTAAGAATTTTTTTTCATACAGAAATGTTCTTTTCAAATAATAATTTTTGAATATTATTATATATATTTGTCATTTCTTTGTTGATGGTTGAAAATGTATTTACTAAATGTTCTTTTACAAATTGTTTTGTTCTCATTCATGATCGTACTATAATTGGCTCGCTTATATATCCGTTTATGAAACATACAATCGTATTCAAGTAAA
Source organism: Chaitophorus viminalis (assembly GCA_025469195.1). Taxonomy (NCBI): domain Eukaryota; kingdom Metazoa; phylum Arthropoda; class Insecta; order Hemiptera; family Aphididae; genus Chaitophorus; species Chaitophorus viminalis. Next base: position 800,360 of record JAIPRK010000005.1, read on the forward strand.
TAACAATTTCGAACAGCCAAATTAAAGTTTATTTTATTTAACATTAGAATGAACACTATAAATCCCAACAAACTTATTTAGTTTCAAATAATTGATAACGCCTATAATTAATCTATACTTACACGATTATTTACGATATTACGTTATTTAAGTATTAATTTATGTCCCCGAAAGATATTTTACAATATGTTATATCAACGTAGAACGAATAACGTTAACTGCTAAGCGCTTACGAATTACCTACAATAGAAAAATTTGAAAAAATGTTATGACGAACTGATGAGACAATAAAGATTATATCGTATTTACCTTAATACGGATTCCATAAGCCGTTTAGAATTAACTTTATTTTCGTCGGGTCAGTAAAACTTTGAAGTATGAAAAATCGGTTTACATAAAAACGTATTAATTTCGTTTACAATCGTGAAGTGACGTACATATCATATAGTTTGGCATTGTATTACGGTTTAATTTGGTTTGTAAATCCCAGTTAACTGAAAGTGGCTTACACATCGAAACGATAATGTATTTTCTACTGTATTTCTACAGTTTATGGTAATTTGCATATACTTGTTCACATCATGTAGTACTGTGGCCGTGTCCTGTTACAACTACTTAAAACTTACTTATGCCATTGATTAAATGCCAATACTATCCATCGGGTAATTTAACATTGGTCGAGCATATGAGTGTATTGGCACATCACACACACATACACACACACACACATACACACACACACACACGTGTACATGGATGCGATTGCCGGATTGCGTACTAACCGATTCTCTTGGTAGGCAATCCGAAGGCTTGTTTATCTCAATCGTATTTAATTGAAATAATAAATTTGAAAATTATCATCATTAAATATAAGAAAATTAATAAAATTAAATCTATGATAAATTTATGATTTATCTCGGATTTTGTTTATATATAAATAACTAAATAAGAACGTTTATATACAATTCCAAAAAAACGCTGAATATTATAAAAGTCTGGCCACATTATATATTTAAATTTGGTCAAGGCTGTAGATATACTAATTATTCATATTGATTTACAATTAGGTGGCTACTAGCGTCCCAATTAAATACAACTCCTTATAAACACACTATCGTGTGATTTAAATACGATAAAAATATCGCACCTACCTATATAAGAATTAAAAAGATTAGAATAATTCCTGATTATACGGATTATTAGTGATTTATATTGTGTATATCTAATGAATATTCATATTATAAGATATGTAAATATTTATTTTTAATGGAAAGTTACTTTGAGCGCAGGCTAAAATTACATTTGGTCATCTCCGAGTTCTTATACTTTTCTCCTTACCATTTATTGAGCATGACAAATCCAGATAAATTTAGTCGAAAGCTTACGAAAAATTATCTTATCAATATTATTTTCTTGTGTAAATTGGTTTATTAACAGTATATTAAGGTTCCTATCAAAACAACGAAAATGTTTTTTATTTATTTTTTTTGTATGTACATAGTTTTGTCCAGTGACGAATTTATGTTAAATTTGTGGAAGGAGGGGATATGAAATGTTTGTAAATTTTACCTATAAAAATACTATAAAAAAGAAAGAAAAAACATACTGTATGTATTATAAGCATCTCTCAATACTACCATTGTGATTTGTTTAATGAAAGAAAAATGTGTTTAAATGTATGCATTCATGGTGGAAACAAATAATTATACATACTCATATTATTCAAATATTATTTATTTATTCATATTTCATATTAGAAATAGGAATTTCACTTTATTGATAACTATACTAGAGTTTCATAGCAATAAAAAATTCACTCTACGTGGCTATAATTGTAATTCATTAAGTAGGTACTTTTTTAAGGTGAATTTTAACAATTTATGCATTAAAATATGTCACAAAATGTAATCTCTAACACGGAATGTATTTAATATTATCAAATAAGGTTTCAAACATTGTGTCTCATATATGTTTTTACTATTTTCAGAGTTGATAATATATCTTTATGTTATGAAGATCTCATGACACCGGGACAGTGTACTAATCCATCAGTTATTGTTAAGGCGGATAATATAGTAAGTTTATTGTGAGGTACCTAATTGATATCTATAATTTGATAATATACATTATACGGTGTTGTTGATATATATCATTACTCCGCGATAAAAAATATTCGATCGCTTAGTAGTTTTAAATCATAATCCAATATAATAATATAATTCATTTTGACCTATGTGCAATATAGTAGTGTTTATAATACGTATTTATTGAATTATTGTTATCTTAGTGATGTACAAGTAAAATAGAAGTTTGTGTTTTTTTATTTCTTTAAAATATATTATAGTAGTTAGTAATGTTAGGTGTTAGATAAGTAGGTACAAAAATGTAAAAATGTGATGTGCCTGTTCTATAAAAAAAAATTCATGGGAAGATTCAACATCAAAATCAAACCACCCTACTCTCCTTTAATAACACAATTGACTTTTTTATACTTAACGATTACTATGCTAAAAATAATAGCAAATATAATAAGCATATAAGCAAGGACAAATCTATTCTATAACTTATAAGTATATTGAATCATTAACTTTTTATTATTATTTTTTACGAGACTATAATATACAAATTAGACATATAATGAGTAACTATCAAGTATAGTAAATATTTACATTATTAGATATATCTAATAATTATACATACTAAATACTAATGTACTATCAAGATATTTAGATACCAGCTATTATTACGTAATTTGTTCATTTGTTCATTTGTGTAATTTAATCAATGATCATTAAAGCTGTGAAATTGTTCGAAAAATGCCTCATGTTCTAATTTTAGATTGGGTATACGAGTATATGCATGTTTTTTAAATGTTCCAAAATGTGTTCTTAGAAAGAGCATATTCTTTTTCTTTTGTTATAGTGTCAATAGTATCATAAAAATTGGGTACCATTGATTATATAATATGTATAATTGCATAATTAAATAACTGATAACTATTGTACCTACTTAATATTCGCTGTTGTGGAATTTGTAGAAGTGCAACCACATATTTTATGTTGATATGCTAGACTGTTAGAAACTAATAACTAATAAACAAACTGAAAAGGCATTAAGGTCATGGATAATATGAGCTGCGATAAACGTGATTGTGTGGAACATTATCAGCATCAATTTGTATACAATACTATACTCTTAAAACATTATTATTTATTGAGATTATGGGATGTACGTTTATTAAAATGTATTAAAGTTATATTATACATACATTTTTTTAAGACATAATTATTATTTATATACCTACGTGATAAGATGTATAATTTTTTACTCAACTAGGTTGTGTTCTAATAGTTATAGAATCAGAGTACAAATTTGAAATGGCACCGAGAACTAGTAGTTGGCCCGTGTGGAATAATTTACTGAGCACGGACTACAGCGTAAAATCGGTAGACGATTGGATCGAAGCGCGTCAAAAAGAAGATGGCGCAGAGGATCTGTGGAGAATTCACGATGGATTGTACGATCTCGAAAAATGGATACCTAAGCATCCTGGAGGAACGCAATGGTTGGAAATTACAAAAGTAGGTGCTTACTTAAAAACATATGTTTTAATTATCGAGGTTTATATTATTTAAAATACATATTTTGCATAATATTTAATAATACAGCCATTAAGATACCTACTTTTAACATTTCATATTAGGTTACTGAGTTATAATTTAACGATTCGTTAGTTTAGATGTTGATTGTTTACTATATTGCACTACGTTGTAACAAAAATATTATATCATTATCACTAATAGTCTAATTTATCGGCCTCTTTTTATTGAACAGCCGTAGTAAATGTAGTTTAATATGATAATAAATATTAATATATGTCATATGATAATAATAATAATAATAACAATAATAACAATAATAATGATAATAAATATAATCAACCATCCAAATCGAAGTAAATAATTGAAAATCATAATATAAGAATTATTAATATAAATATTTTAATTTAAAGAAAATATTTCATATAAGAGTTAAATACAAAATGAATTGGACGGGGACTCCCGTGGTGGAGTGGACCTCGTTCATAGGATAGGTCCATAGGCGGATATTGGGGGGGGGACTTGGGAGGCTTCAGCCCTCCAGAATGTAATCAAGCCCCCTCACAACGTAATTAAGCGCACGCCAGATACCCGGACGTAAAAATAAATTTTATATTTTCATATTTGATATTTTATAATTCTTATTTTATTTTGATGAAATACGAGAATGGTCTGGAATACTCACATTAATATATTTGCACAACGCAATAGGTTTATACAATTAAAATAAAAATAAAAATTAGTAGCTACCAATAATCAATTTTTCATGTTCCTATTAACTATGTATATATTTGGTGGCTTGGTGCCTCAGCTATATTACAGTAAGAGTAGCCACTATAGAAGCGTCTTTAAATGTTTGTTTAGTGTTTACGATAATGAATAAGACAAAACTATCAAGCCCCCCCCACGAATGTGACCAAATATCCGCCTATGGATAGGTCATTATATTAAATTTGTTAAATTTGAATGCAATGATAGTTATCATTGTATACGAATAGCGATTTGAACGGAGATGATATGTGAGCTTAGAATAGGAATATTATATAATATATTATGTTATATTTAAATTGAAATATTATGTCAATATTGTTGGAACGCTTATAAAAAATAATTGTGTTTATCATTTTCAATAACTTTTAAACGATAATAAGAACAACTTCTGTGGAATCTTCTATTAAATTGTCAAGTATTTTATACTAGCCAAATATTATTTTATCAACAAATATAAAAAAAAAAAATGTAAAAAAATCCAATATTTCAAGTGCTTAATAAATTGCTTAAAAATCAGTATAATATTTTGAAAAAATAATGACTTAAAGAAAATGCCAATCTTAACAACTTGTAAAAGTGTCGAGTTTCTGTAAATTATACTTTTTGAAAAATAACAAATATTTAAAATAGTTTGAGAATAAATTGTTATTTTATGCAATTTTGTAAACATTTAAAATTCAAACGGTCATAAAATGTTTTCCTTAAAGTCCGGTAGAAATGTTTTCATAGTTATTTAAAGAAAAACTTATGGATAACCTCGTGTTAAAATTTTGAATCTCAAGTATAAATACCAAGAATTTTATGAATTTTCAACTACAAAATAGCTTACATATTATCGCGGTGATCATTGTGTATGCAGTACGCAGGCCTATGCCAACCAGTACATTTTGTTATTTTGAATAAACGGCTACTGATAATTGCATCGATTAGTGATACAAATATAAATCTGTATTGTCATTTTACTTGATTTTAAGATTTACTGTTCTGTTGATAGGATTTAGGAATTTTATATCTTAATATTTTTCATTCACACACTTGTTTTATTCAATATCCCATCAATTTCATATGACTTATATATTATGTCAGTCCTGAACGCAAAAAAATATTTAGAGGGGACAGAAATATAGAATTATGTTTATATTTCCCTCGTTCAAATTGACATAATGTCCTGTAGATAATGGTATTAATATTTATTATAGTATTTTTCTTGTTTTCGTGAATATTGAGGGAGGAAAGAACAGAGGGTTGAATTCCCAAAAACGTTGTATTTTCTCGTAATACATATAGGTAAATATATAATGTATAATACAGTACTCAATCATGTTAATAATTGTTAAACGATTTAAAATCAAAATGATTTAAGTATAATTGTTTATTTAATCATTTTACTTTTCCTAAAATAATAATGGCTTTGTGTAAAATGATCAGACATTAAACTATGAATGTGTATCAAATTTAAATAATATAGTTTGCATAATTCACCTGTTTTTTTGTTTCTTTTTTACACTGACCGATTTTGTGTGTATCACGTACGGATATTCTTGTTTTTACAGTAAGATTCTATTATTTCCAATCTTATATAAAAATTGAAGTTTGAAACATTGAAGTTTTGTTGATCAAATAATAAATAAATAAATAGCAAAATCTTCTCCATTTATTAATTATACATGGTCCTTTTCTAGCCGGGCCTATTAACAATGTAAAAACGGTAATTTGTAACGGAGTACCCGTGATAAGTGTGTGAACATCGACTGAATAGTTCCTTTGTTTTGTACAACAGGGTACCGATATCACAGAACTATTTGAATCTTACCATTTAAACGGCAAAGCGGCTAGGGCAGTGATGCACAAATACTACGTACGCGAAGCTAAATCGTCGAGGAAATCACCTTTTACGTTCAAGCCCGACGGGTTCTACAACGTGCTGAAGTCCAGGGTTGGCAAAAAGTTATCATTCTTCGCCGACAACGGTAATCATTCCGTGAAGTCTATGCTGGTCGTCGACACGTACATCCTTGTCGCGCTGGCGCTCTGCGCGGGAACGGCTCGAACGCAGAACTTCGTTTTGGCATTCCTGGCCGGTGCCGTGTTGGGACTGGGAACCGTGGCCAGTCACAATTTCACACATCTCAAGGACAACTGGAGGATGTACTACGTGCAATTAGGCCTAATGTCCGTACGGTCGGTGGCGCCATGAAATATTCGAATAATATAATATCATACGTCGTCGGCTCTGTATACGCAGGCATTGTGATCATATATGTTGCAGAGAATGGAGAATATCGCATGTGCTCAGTCATCACATTTATACCAACACCGTGCAGGACTTGGAGATGACACTGCTGTACCCGTTCATTCATTGGTATCCGACCAAAGACAAACCGTTTACGGTCCGTTTGTTCCCGTACTTCACGCCCGTGGTCTACCCTTTTATCATACCGGGGCAGTTGGTGATCAGGCACGTTGCATTATAGTGTACTAGTGTAGTATTGCACGTGTATCAAATCATAAGACCAATCGTCTAAAATTCTAAAACTATGTTTCAGGACTTTCAAGTGCAAAAACGACATCGCCGACGCTCTAATGTTCGTCATACCAGCTATATTAACGCTATGCGGACAAATGACCACGATTTATGTCGTTGTCGCGTGGCTTATCGTAGTGATGACGAGTAGTTTTATGTTCACGTTTATCGGTTTCAGTGCTTCTCATCATTTTCCCGAAAATTTCCACGACGGTGACTTAATCAAGTAAAAAAAAAAAATCCAAATCAAACGGTTTCTCATTAGATTTTAATTAGAATTTTTTTTTTTTTTTTGCTACGAGAATCGATGTATAACAACTTGTGTTAAATAATACGCACAGGAAATGTTATTTATCGTATTAAGAAAGGGAATATTATAAATATTTACTCTTATAGCAAAAAAAAAAAAAAATTAATCATAATCAATCAAGAAGTAAGCTTCACAAAAATGACATTAGATTATAAGTATAATATATAGTGATCTAAAAATACTTAGAAATATATTTTGCTACGATTTACAGCAATATCAATAATGATGAGTGATGATTAAATTAAATTAATTAATGTTGATCTAACACAAAACATTATTTCTAAGATTCATTTTGTGAATCGTTAACTATTGTAACTAATCTCGCATGGACGCGTATATTATAGTATATTTTTTAAGTTCCAAAAAATATAGTATTACTGTCGAATAATATAATAATCCAATTAAAGTATAATATCCAAATCAAAAAATGCATTTTGTTTTTAGGTTTTAAAAAAAACACTTAAAACCATATCGATAATTCTCTGAGTACTATTTATTATTTCACTCTACAAATCAGTAAACAATTTTATGTCATTGAATATTAATTTATTTTAACTAGCTTTATAATTAGCTTATGTAATTGTTGTGGTTGTTGAATACAACTCTTATGGAGGGTTTTTTTTTGCATAGTTTTTAACGTGAAAAAAGTATCAATAAAATTCATATTGAGCTAGAAATGATTTTCAGTTTGTACTATTATTAAACAATATTAGTTTTATGCAATTATATTTTATTCGAATAGTAATCGTATTATCATATTGTATAGTACTGAAAACGTCGATTGGGGACTTCATCAAATTGACACCAGCATAGAACGGAGCGAACCGATCAACAATATATTTGTGACAATGGCGACATTTGGCGACCACACGTTACACCATTTATTTCCTGCGCTGGACCACAGCTTTATACCTATCCTGCAAGACACGTTTGAGGATACGTGCAAGGAATTCGGTGTGGACTTAACGCCGAAATCATTTACGACGGTCATGTGTGGACAGTTCAAGCAATTAGTTCGTGACACTCCCAATAATCCGAAAAGGAATTATATTTGAAGATATTAATCATTTGATAATACTTATACATATTAATTATTAATAACAATAAATATCATCCTAGACAAATACTCATAGAACGTATTTAAAATATAACGTTTTAAAATATGATTTCATATTCGATTTCGACAATACTATCATGTTTAAAAATATTTAAAAAGCGAATTCTGATTCATCTGAAAATTAAATTTGTTCCGAGTTACTTGGCTTGTTTTACATATGATATAGTAAAAATCAACTTCAAGTACCTACAAAACTTTTTTAACTTCCAAATACTTTTTTTTTTTTCAAATAAAAAGAGGATACGTATAGTTGAAAATATAATCTCGCTTCTCGACTTCCACTAAAAATCGAAAAGTGAACTTTTCAAACGTTTTTATGTACAGTTATTTAAGTGCACATAATAAAATTATTATTCGTGGACCAATAACCTTGTATGAATATTGTTAATTTCAAGATTTATACGTGAAATGGTCACGTTGACTGACTGAATGGTTGCAAACAATACAAACTAAACTCCACTTTTGTTTAAGTATTTAATATAGTATAAAATAATTAATTCATAACTGCAATATTGAGGTCAAAAGTTTTAGTTGATTTTATAGTTTTTAAACTTGAAAGTTTTAATACATTGAAAAACGTCAAAATATATATAGTTTTTTTTATTGTTGTTGATTGGATCTCAACCTTGAACCAGCTCAATTTTATGTCGGATTATTATAAAATCATCAAATAACCTCTAAACAAAATATTTTTAGTCATATTAATTTTAATTATACCGCCATAAATTTAAAATGATTTGGGTGGGATTTATAATCATTTAAAATCCTTCAAATCTATATAACTACTCGTATTTTGTGATTTTAATGTTTTTATTAAATATTTATTATTTTTGTCGATTTGTTTGTATATCTACTGATACCTAAGTGACTTATTGTCTATTGGATATTAGTAAATTTTTATTTGACTGTATAAAATGGTATTAAACATTTTATGCATATAATTATAAATATCAAAATGTATACTTATACGGATTATTGTTATTTATAAATATAAAGATTTAAATGTCCATGTAGGCATAAGTATGTTATTGTTATAACCTGCAACATATTGAAGCAAACTTATTCATTATGAAATCAACAGTTTTCAAATTGTAATGGTAATGATATCGATGTTACGATTCAATGTCATCAATGATAAAGAGTTCAATTACAGTTTAAATTTTAGATTGTTGACATTATTTGTATAACCTTGTACTTGTTGGTAGACAATTTTAAGATTGTAGGAATCTTGGTAATATAAACAATACGGCGTAAAAGTTCTTCCAGTCCTGAAGAACGAATAATTTTAAAGTTATACTTATAAGAAAATGAACAGTATTAAACGTTATGCGTCCAACGTGAGAGTCGGAAAAGTGCCACTTTTTTATTAAATTTTGAGGATTTAAATATAAAATTGTGCTTTCTAAAAAACAAATATCTGGTCAAAAATATTTTTTTTTTAAATTTCGATTATTAAAAAAAGTATGTAGTATAAATAATTACATTTTGTAATATGTTGTCAAGGGCACCACATTAGTTTTCATAAGGGGGAGGGGGGCTCATATATGTGTATATAAAAATCTTGTATTAGACGGTTTGATTGCTTTGGACCTCCAAAACTACTTGGCCGATCTTGATAAAACATTTTATGAGCAAAGTGCGCAGTGCGCAGGATCAGCTAGTATATATTATAATATAAAAAGCTATAATATATTATACTATTTTACACAGTAAAAAATATATTTATTGAATATATCACTTATTACAAACTTCGTGAAAAACTCCATGATATCATATGAATAAACTGTATGTCTATACATGTTCACTATATTATATGAGGCATCAAGAGCACCGAAAAAAAAAATGTTTAACTTATCAAAATCTCACTTATTATTTATTTGTATTACATTAATTAATTAATTTTATAATATAATTTATAAATTTAATTATTCATTAAATAAAAATTGTATGAGCCTTTGCTCCATAATAAATCATCTTATTGTTTCATCAATTTTATTTCATAAGCTTATCCATAAGAGCAAATTTTTTTTTTTTTTTTGGATTCATAAAATATAAGGTTATAATATAAAGTAACAAATGTGTATAATAAAACATAAACCGATAGCTGATAAGTTAGATTTTTAGACCACAATAGCACGATAAAATATTATGATAGGTATCAATTATTATTATCAGTTAATGATTAATCAACTATCGATGTGGTTTCTCAAAATCGCTATTACTTCGCGAGTTTGAACCATTGAAAAGATAGCGTTTAAAAATATTAATAAAAGTATACCATATATAAACATTGACCAAAAAATAGCGGAAGGTCCATACCCTTATGTATCGTAGGCACTTGGTAAAATTTACCATTTCATGAAATGGAAACAGCTTTTTCACACTAGTGAAATACGAAAACATTTCATGATATGGTCACTTTTTCGTGAAATGATAACTCTAATTTGACATCAGGTAATTTTTTTTTCAAAATTTGATCGTTAACTTTGTACTTTTGTACTGTCGTACCAAAAATATATTTTATTTTTATTATAATTTTTATAAATATTTTCATTGATCATATTTTGTCATGCGTATTATATGATGTTTATATTATATTTTAATTTTATTAGTTTTGAAATAATTAATAATAACATATAGTTAAATAAATTACACGATTTATACACAATTTAATTTATTATACAGCTAATTGTTTATTTGAATAATTTAATGATTTATGATTATGAAAACAACTGTTATATTTCATACTTTCATATATAGGTATATAACGGTATAACCAACGAAAATAATTATAAAGCTTTAATAAAAATAAAATATATAAAAACGGGTGAGCCTCGCTTTGCTGTACAGTTGGGGGTGGAGTGTACCTCGTTTATAGGATAGGTCATTATTACAATGCATTTGTTAAATTTGAATGCAATGATAGATCTCATTGTATACGAATAACGATTCTGAACGGAGTTAATATGTTTGTCTAAAATGTGTATATAATAATATAGTATTTTATATTTAAATTGAATTATAATGCAATTTCGTAAAAATTTAAATTTCAAACA
>JAIPRK010000006.1:0-25834 GCA_025469195.1 Chaitophorus viminalis
CATGGTGACGACTAAAAACCTTATTAATAATCTAATCTAGCGAAATAAACCATTTTAATCTAATCAGTTTAATAACGCGCTAATGATTATTTGAAATATGGGAGTCCATTACGCCGCACCCTGTATTATATTCACAATTTTGACATGAATGCATTAGCGCACAGTTATTCCAATATCGATACTTCAGTAACTATTTGATGGATATTTTATTATTTTACTTTTTCTGAAAAGTTTTTTTAAGTAACAAATACCACGACGAAAACAAAAATCGAATTATGAAAACATTTTATAAGCTATAAAGTCTGGAAACTTTATGGAAAATGTTACCTAATAATACATTTATGTTATGTGTTGTTCTCGTTATGCTGGATCAATATACCTATACGACATATGTTTTCAATGTGCATAAACAAAAGACAAATCAAAAGTAATTCTGAACAAAGAAAATAATAATTATAATAAATTACTTGATATACAGTTTTATGTTTAATTTTATTAGGTTTTCAAATTATAATGCAAGTTACGTTTCACATCTAATAATCAGTACCTATATTCACAATGTAACTTTGAAAACCTTAATACTTATTTATTTTGTTGGAATTATAAAAATATAAAAACACATTTGAATCAATCCTTATTAAGACTTATTCTTCAACATTTCAATGATTAATCATCGCTTTTAAATTTAAAATATTAATACAATACTGGTTTACGTCATAGCAAGCGAAGCGTGACGAGTGAAGTGTCCAATACCCATTGTTTTCCGTGAGTATTTTTTATTATTTTAAATATTCAATTGCGAAAAATAAAATCGATCATGACGTTTGCATTTTTTCTACATTGACCGTTTTTTTATTTTTTTGTTTTTCGAATGAAAGGTGGAAGAATTCACATATTATAGCAGATGATGCGAGAAATAAATTGAACCTTCACAGTTCTACAATGATGTTAGAATATAAACTGAATATTTTAGTATCAAAAAAACTGTTGTTTTCTTCAAAATATTCAGTGATCAATTGATAGTAAAGCAATTGAAAATGTCTTAGTAATTGTATTTTTTTTAAATATTTATCTTTATAAGAGATATAAGAGTAGTTATAAGAGATTTCAATAAATATAGGTATTTTAGAAATGTATAGATATACAATGTTAGAGATTTATAATTCATAAATTGTATGGTTTTTATTTTTTGATGAAATTAACAAATTATTCTGCTTAATTTAGGCATTTGGTAGTTTTTATTGTTTTCAATAATATTTTTATATTATGGAATGATGAATCAATCGTTTTGTTTTATATAATATTATCAAGTAAATACAATACCATAATAATACGATTTTTGTAGTACTTTTTTTTTTTATCAATTCTTTGTTTTACATTATGTAGTACTTCATAGTTCATAAAATATATTATACATTTTAATTTCTCTGTCTCAATATTTTTCTTACTTAGTAACTCAACTTGTAGTACACAGTACACACATCACTAGGTAGTAGTTCACGGAAAGCTCATACGCGAACTTTTTTTTTTTTTTATAACTTATTAAATTATTAATATTAATTTCATCTAATGGCAAGTCGCTTCGTAAATTTTAATACTTGTATTGTGGTACCAAAAAAATTATTCCAATACTTACTTTTATTATATTTTTAAAGTTAAAATCTTTCCTATTTGTTAAGTATTATACAAATTTATTTAATTCAAACCCTATAAGGAATATTAATTTATCACTATGTCACGATTAAGTTGAAAAAATTGTGAATAGACATATTTATGAATATAATATAAATTTTTACTATTTTTTATTTGCATCAACGTGTTGGTAAAAATTTACAAATATATAGAATATTTTAATATAAATACGGTAGCTTCAGGCTCTTAAGTAAATTGAAAGTGCATGAACCGAATGAAAATAATAACAGTAACGCAATATTTTCTCTGTTAGATTTTAAAGAGCCTGTGGCCCCCAATATTTTAGAATTATTCCGTTTTTATTATATTATATTTTATATCAACTCTCTTAACGACTATCAAAATAGTAAAATTACCAATTTTTGAACCGTCTTCGAAGAAGCCATTGGTTTCAAGGTTTCAACAATGGTAACCATTTAATTTTGTTCATGGGTACGTTTATTTATTGATTAAATGCTTCCGTTTTTTCATATGATTGCTCGTGATGATAAATTTTACAACGTTATTCTAAACTAGTAATTTTTTTTTTTAACGACTACGTAGTATTTTCGAAGATAATGTGATAAACATCAAACAAATTGAAGAACTTTGAAGTTATCTAATCGTTCAAAATGTTTATATAAAATAACTAAAAGTTAAATGTTTGGAAAAAAAAATTTATGAACTTTATTAATTTTATCTTTATGACGCTACTTATAACACTGTTAATCTATAGCTAATATAATTTACATCACACGTTTTTTTGGATAAAATTGTAGTACTTAATAGAGTTTAAGTCTGTAGAGTACCTTGGGATTATTTAATATAATGTTATTTAATATTGTTTTTGTCATGATATAAAATGTTTAATTTATTTTTGATTTATTAAGATTATGATTTATTTTTTCGATAAAAATTATTATTAATTATAAAAACCTACTTTTTTCATATATTAGATATTTATTATTTATTATACAATTTATAAATGTCTGTAAAACTGATTTCTGTGATACATGCAACATATGTATTACATCGTGATTTGAATTAGTATAGTTAATATTAAAGTTTTATTTAATCATAATTATATTGTTCAAGTATTTAGAGAATATAGTATTTGAAATTAAAACTGGTGTACATGTATGCAACACTGTGAACTCAACAACACTTAACATCCATTCACCATGGTCCTATAAGTACTTTAAAATTAAACGTAGAATAAAATTACTGATTTATATTTTTATTCAGTCAATATTAGATATTTCTTCTGTAAAATTTTCCCTGTGACTTCTCTATGGTGTTTGACGATAGATCACCATAGTCCATGGATATACTAGGTGAGTTGGAGACGTCGCTTTAATGATAAACTCCGCGGTAAATATTATTATAGTACTGGGATTATTACAGAAATAAATCAAAATTTACCGTTTACGTATATAGAATAGAAACATAATGAATATGACACGAGTAAAAATTATTAAAATCTGTGATATTATGACTTATCGGTGTGAATAAAACGATACCAGGAAAATTACCATAAACGATAATGATTTCAATTAATATTCATAAAGTAAGCTTAAAATAGTAAAATGTTTGATTTCGTTGGGAATTAGTTAGAAATAATTGTTAACCTACATTACATAAACGTGTAGAATCGTATAACGAATTTATATCTTAATTATCAATAAAATAAATGAAATCAAAATAATTTTTCCACATTTTCTGAATTCTGCCCTTTCTTCCAGCCAAAGTCATCCTATTATTATATCAAAAATAATTCTCAGTAAAATTTGTTTCGCTAAAAACACATTTTATTTCCTAGAATATTTATTTTTATACAATTACGATTCAAAAATATAGTATAAATACATTATTTCATATTTGTAAAACCAATTATACATCATAATTATATGAGAAAATTAAAATTGCATTTGAAATATAATTACTTTGTTTTTATAACATAACAAAGTTTATGAATAATTTTAAAACCAAAGTGAAAATCTCCACAGTTCAAAAAACTCATTTACTGAACATGTTTTGAACATTTATATAACATTTTAATAGGTATGTAATATAGTTTATATAATTATAGTATCTGAAATAAGTATGGTCATAACTCATAACTTATAATATACGAAAATAGATTTAGTCCTTTTACCTTAAAATCTACTACGTAGTTATCGTATATCGTATTATTATTGTCTACGATGTTCCACCGACAACTGCTAAATGTTGGGAAGTTTTTATAGAATAAGATAACGTTTTACATTTTGTTATTGTTTCTTACAGCGTTTTTAAATATAAGCTGTGCTGGATTGTCTAATTATTTTTTCTGTGTATAGGTTGTGATTAGAACCAATTGTCTAATAATGTTGTATAACTCTTTTACTTTTGAACACATTTCTTGTAAAATTTAGCGATTTAAAGTAGGATACAGTTGTATTTGAAACACACTATTATTCTTTAATTCTCAATTGATTATAATTTAAATTATTATTAGTTTAATAACTAATTAGTTAATTGATTGATTGTAAGGTAGACTACTGATAAAAATCAGAGGAATTCACTGAAAATCAATTTTGATCTTGCAACGGCTCTGAAAATAATAATTCTTGTTACTTTTGATTTTGAAATTTCATATGAAATAATGCTTATCTTAATTTCCGACTGAGGCCAGAAATACTTATTAAATATTTAAAATGTTTTGTCATAACAGAAGGAATTTTATTCGAAAAAATGAAACAAAAATTATTATTATTATCAAGTTATGTCAGCTAATTGCCCAGCTGCCGATTTCAAATGAAATATCAAATTATTATGAACATTTTGAAAATGGTTTTTTATAGCTAAAACATCTTTCATTATTAACTATAGGTAAAATTATCATATTAAATAATTTTAAATTTGATCCAGTACATATCTGAAATATATAAACTATTGTAATGGTTGTTTCCGAGTGTAAATATTTAAAAAATATAATTTTATTAAGGTGTTTTATATTTGATTCTGTATGGTGATCATTTAGTCTAATTGTGACAGTTTAAGTGGGCTGAATAGTGCATGTCACCAAAAGTTTAAGTATGATGTAAAAAAAATCAGAATAAAAATCATTCCGTCTCCTTTATAAGCTTTGTTATTCAGTTTTCAAATTGTTATGGTGTTGTGTCAAAAATAGTTGAAAACATAAATTGTGTTCCTGAATGTAATCATATAATACTACTATGAAGTGTGTGAATATAAGTAAAATGAACAACAATAAACGAAAAAGGTTAAATTCTCAAGAAAAATAGGCACTTATTGCATCTGAAAAGTTATGAAATGGAAAATATCAGTGAATTAGTAAATATATTCTACGTGCTTTCTATTACGAGTTTTAGATCATTTTTTTCAGAAGTAGCTGGTATTTATTAACTCTAGGGGCTGTGTAACGTTAGTACTGTAATAACATTATCATTTCATAACATTTTTGGTCATCACGTAAAATACTGTAATGGTATTCATCATATCTTATGAATTATTTTAAAAATATAATCATAGAGTGTGAGATAAAAAATTAAGGTCTTAAACTAAGAAAAATTATCACACTTAAAAACAATAAATTACTTACAATAGCACAAATATATTTTAATATGAACTGTTAATTGTATAGTTTTTCATGGAAAAACTGTTATAATTAATTTTTGTTATGTTATCATCCAAAGATCTAATACGGTTATTCTTGTGTTTTAATAATTTAAGCTAAAAATAAATCTCAAATATATTTGAAAAAATGTGAAGGTTTTATCCATCTATACTTATGAAAAGGTCCAATAATAGTAATACTTCTTGGTTACCTACCGGTATGATAAATAATTTCAGTTTATCAATTCTTCACTGGTCACAAAACGTGTCACATACGTGTCGACAAGGAGCAGTGCAATGCAGTGGTTACAAACTGGCTACGACATGTACAACCCGGCTCAATGCAAAAAATATTCGGCAGAATTAATTCTGTAGTGTCTTTCCTTGCCTTCGTTCTGATTGCTCTACACTGCTCCTTATTGAAATCACGCCACTGGGAGTGAAATCCACACACGTGAAAATTCTCTACTTAGATAAAGGGAGGAGAGGGGGGGGTATAAGTGCTACAGTGAACTCTACTCTTCCCAAGTGAATAGTCATTGACAAATATGTCGCTGTAATGAATATATATATAAAAAAAAAAATATACAATAAAACGTTGGTACCGATGACAAATTATTTTATCATGAACGAATATTAATGGTTGGTAGTGGTACATTGCATTGTGGTATATATGCGTTTAAACGTACAAACAATATTAGGCAATTGAACCTACGGGGACGATAGTTAACATTATATTGACTGTTTATAATATTATATTTATGCGAATAAAGTCCATTGGGCATTATAGAATGCTTATGACGTGCGTGTGTGATTATTCAAACATCAGGTGTATAGGTAAAAGAAAATTAGTTAACTATATGTGGTATAAATTATGGTCTATAGACTGTGGTTGATATCATTCGCGTTGGATACGATAAAACAACAAAGTTATCTCGTCTAAAAACGTATACGCTCCCGATGAACCCAAAACATATTTAGTGTAACAGCTAACAACTTGCAGTGGGAAATTTTATGATTGGTGGTGTATAATATGCACTGTATATGACACCTTTTCATATCAGGCATTTATGTATATAGTACATACTATATACGTATGTCTATGTAATGATATTAATCATAACTCATAAGTATCATATAACAATCGGCGGGGACTGTCTATCGGTTGGTGTCTCGCACACAAATTTAATATTATGCGACGACGATTTACACTGTTACATATAAAGACATTATTAAAACCACATTTGAGTTATTATTCATATTAAAACGATTAAACAGATGCAAGGGTTCATCTCAGTGTTTTGAAAAACTCAATATCGTTTAGATAATACGTATGTAAATGTAAATGTTACCGTAACAGCCCAATCATTAGATAAAACTAATTTTTAGTAGACTATGTTAGAATTTATAGTTTGCATTTAGTATAAATTCTTAAAAATCATAATTTTATTCAGTCTTCAATCTAAAACGTTGTATACATCCTAGGTAGTATAAAATATGTGATTAATAAAAGTTGATCAATTCAAAATTAAAATTAAATATAATATGATAATCTGCGTTTTTGCTCAGATATGGTTTTACGGTATAGGTGCCACATTGTTTTAAACATTTTTTTTTTCGTAAAAAAAAATTTTAATTACTGTCTGTAGTTATTTGTTTAGTATTATGTTATTAAAATGTTTCTTTTTTTGTACAATTTTTATTTTTTGTGTATTAATTAACTTTTTACTAATTAAATTTGTAGTTTGTATACCTACATTCTAAGACGTATGTAGGTACATAAAAATTTTAGTAAAAGCACAAATACAATTATGATTTTCAGTTTTTACTTCAGAGTACAAACAGTAAAACCTAGCATTGCCTAGTAAAACTTAGATGTACCTATTGATCGGGTTTTTACGGTAACATAAGTATTGGTCTTATAATAAACAGTTACGCATACGCCTGCATCCAACTTAATAAAAACAGGTTTTCAACTATTGAAACATAGTTGTTCGTTGTTTCTGTTGTTGAAAACTCGTCTTCGTCGAATTGAACCGAAATTGAAGTGCTACATTTTAACGATTGTATGGCGTATCTGCGTATGTAATAAATTATAATAAATTCAATGATATAAGCTTTCAATAGTCATTTATCCTGCATAATGTATCATATGAAATCATTAAAACAATACCCGTACGTACAATAGGTATTATGAAATATGTTACACTACCTTCACATAATGGTGCGTAAATTATATTTACGCAATGCATTAGTATAGTCAGTAATAGTGCATACATATTTTGCATATAATTTAAATTTAACACTTTGTAGAGTAACATTAATTTGAATTACTAAATAGTTACATATATGGTTATTTTTATGTAAAAGCATTTTTAAATATCTTAGTAATCAATAATCATAAAAAAATCTTGTTCAATGTCTTATTATTATGTGTTATTACTAAAGTTGAGAATTTTTAATAATATTATATTCTAGAAAACTATATTTGCATTACTGATATTTGTGTATGTTATTATTTTTTTGGGTATCTTTTGATTATTTTTTTTTTTACTTTGGGACTATTCATCTTCAATATTATACTGAGTACAATATCTGAGATATATTATTACATGCGTATAATCTTAGTATATTATTAACGCTAAGTTTGTGTTAATTTGGCCATCAAATTTTTCGGATGTGCTTCTAATTGAATTTTGAAAACAACATATTTTTATTTTTAATTGTTTCAGTTAATTAAGTTTTTACTTTATTAAGTGGAAACATATGCTTTAAGTTTCTATATTTAGCGGCAAATTATTTAACTGATGTAGCGCGTCAACATTTTCATGTGAATCTCACTCCAATCCATTCATCTACGATTTTAATACTTATGAATAATGAATTTGTTATTCGATATTCGATTTTTGTGTAGAGAAGTATTTATTGAAGGTTTGAAGACTTCAAAATATAAAATTAAGAATATATATTTACAAAAAAAAGTGGAAAAAAAATTACCGTGTTGTAAAATCACGGTATAAAATATAATTGCATATTAAAAAAGTATGAATTCTATTTTCATTATAATAGAAACACGCTCTTAAAATGTGGTACAAGTAGATGGAGCTCAACGAATATTCTATAAAATAATTCTTGACTTTAAATTATTTATGCGTATTTTAGTATATTTTACGATTCATATAATATTCAAGCTTAATCATCGCGCTGCCTGTTCCATCATCAGCTACTTTCTATGAGATCCAATTTTTATTAAAATATTTAGTGTTCATAATTTTTCACATACTATTAAGAATATGTATTCAAGACATATATTATGGGGAAAGGGGTTATATATTTATAAAAAATTGTTTACATATTTATTCGATATTTTTACTGTATATTATGTGTTTGTTACCTTTTACTTTTAGGCAATTCTTCTCTACCATATGCCTTGAAATTGTATTTCATTACATAAGAAATTGCACTTCGATAATATTTGAACGATGTTTAGTTTTTCTACTAAAAAATAAAAAATATCTACATAACATGAAGACTTAGAGAGAGTAGCTGCTCAGCAGTAACACTCTCATGCATTTGAAATTTGTTATACCGACTCGTGTAAAACTAATTTACTAATATTGTTATAATTACCCATCAGATTATATCATTAAGTAATAATCATAATAATTGTTTATGAAAAAAATCTAAATGTACCCTCCTATCAACTCAACAAAATACAAAGTACATATTTTGAATAAGGTCGAGTTCTTATAAATACGTCTAATCTAAATTGTATCATTACATGGCCATTATTAGTTCTTATATTACATACGAAAGTAATATTATAATATATGTTTTTGTGTACTTAACTTGAGGTTGGAACTTTATCAACTTAATGTGTATTAACTTTTTTTAAGTAAAAATGTAAAAATATTTTCTTTATAATAATTATTATTGGTTCAATTTGATTCATTTTTGCTGTAACTTAGCAGTGAACACATGTTTTAATTACATTTTAATAGTTTTAATAATTTCATATCTAATCTCTAATACAAAAATGCATGTTAGACTACGTATACTAGATTCAATCAATTTTTGCAATTTAAATTCGCAAATTATTTATCACAGAATAATTAAAGAGGTTCACTTCACGCTTAGGTTGAAATCGATAAAAACCGATGTGTTATCTAATAAAGCTAATTGTTTGTCTCTAGTCATTTCGGTTTTTAGGTAGAATTCTGGAAATGACTTTGTGATTTAATATTTTTTATTATAGTTCTGTGCGTGTTAGTCGTATTACTTGAAAAATATTTGAATCATCAAATTAATTTAAGTATTTAATACATTCTGAAAGAAGATTATGGGATAAAACATAATGAATATTTCACTTTAAAATAAAATTGAAACCGAAGCGTTTTTTGTTACAATAAAAATATTATATACACACGAACAGGATATTCAGTGTTTATATTCTAAATGTATATGTATTTTTAATTTACCTTATGCATATTAGTTGCATTCGAGATAAATTAATATCATTTGGTATTAAATATTAATAGACTATTATGACGGTTAAATTATGCGGTTAATCAAAATACCTATTATATGAAGTTTTAGATTGATGTTGATATATCAATAGTTACTTCAGTTTGATGTAAAAATTCATGTAAAGGTCATATTATAAAAAAAAAAAAAACATTTTTTTTATGTAATTACAAAGTTACTTTTATCATAAAAACTGCATTTACTTAAAAAATCCAACAATATTCATAAACTTAAGGCTTATTTTTGAATGTTTAAATGTTGTGTAAGCTGCACTCTGCAGTCAAAAACACTTATTTATGTTAAAAAAAAAATGAAAATATGTTTAGAAAAATAAAATTCTCCATCAAAAGTCTTTCAATATAATAAACTGGATAGTTGGTAAATATTTATGTTTCGATGCAAATAAAGTTTTTTTTAGAAATATGTATTTTTATTAGTTGACAATTTCTTATTTTTACATCGTTATAAAATGCAATATTAAAATACATAAGTCATAATTGAGAAAATATACGATATCCTAAAATAGATTGACCAAAAACCTTTGATTTTACAAATTTGTGTGATGGTTTGTAACTTCAGATTTGTACATCTTATGCTCAGTAATTCAATGTAAAGACTTGTAATGCATTTTGTGCGAGTGGAAAGTTTAAACTTGAGAATCGAGTGAAGTAATGTAATTGACTATTCAGTATTTTATACTTAGATTCAAAATGTGAGCTCCAATTAAATCTTTTTTCCAAAGTTGTACCCAAGTATTTGATGTGTGTAGTTACTGACATAGATTCCTCTAGAGAAATAGAAGTGGCACAAAAAAAGTTCCAGAACAATAAATTTAATAAAACAATTTTTGATTTAGGAATAAAAATATAATCTTTTTTCATTTTATTTATTTGTAAATATTTGATTACTTATTTTTAATAAAGTATATAATTACTGTTTATTACTTATTATTTAACACAATAAGATAAGTTGCATATAACTAAATAAATCATCCATTGCTGAAATTCTATACATAGTTTTAATTATAAATAATGATATTGATAATTCAAGCTGACTATTTTGAAAGGATTTACACTTCAGATAACTTGGATTTATACTAGAAACTCTAAGAGCAGACATACTTTTAATTATTGATTTTTAGTATAAAGACAGATTATCATTAAAGAAGGATTTGAGATGACGGATAGACATAAGTATTATAGTTTTGAGTTTTTTGCTTACTCATTACAACATGAACGTATGATATTAATGCTTAAATGCATACATCGTTGAATTTATAGTTTCTTAATATATATATATATATAAACTTAAAGTATTTATTCTCTTCAAAGTAGCTAACTCGTGAGTGAATCGCAAAATAAATCATTACTATAGTATAATATTTTATATGTTCTAGAAAAAAAAGTTATAAATATTTGAAAAGACCACAGAAAAGAGATGATGGCGAGAAAACTTAATTGTTGAGCAACGTTAAAAACTATTGACTTTAAACGTTTTAGGTCATCTTTATTTAAATAATTTAAAATTATAGCAAAACTTTGACCAGTTGTAAATATTTAATTGGTATTGTTATGTAGTTAAAATAGCGTAGTGGGCTGTTACTTAACTTTATTTGGAGTTTTATAGACAAAGCATATGAAAAAAATTAACTTAAAATTGTTAAATTTTTCCTGTTAATTATGCCTATATTATAATTTAAATTCTCACGTATGCTTATTGTAAAATAAATTTGTAGATTATATGTAGAAAAAATAAAAGTTAAAAGAAAAGTGTTATTAAAATTATATTTAAAAAAAATTCAACATTTATGTTGGAAATAGTAAAAATTACATATTTATGTGTTATTTACTAAGTAACACTTAACGCAAATTTTCACGAATCAGTAAAATTATAATTGAAATAAAAATATTTGGAAATGTACCGCTAGTGTTTATATTAATTTTTTTGGTTAAATTATCATACGTGTGGAAATAACATTTATATTTCAATACATCTACTTTATTTTTATAACCACTGTTGTGACAATACTGTATTATTTAAGTTGAATTTCTTAATTAGAATATCATTTAAGAGCCAGATTCAATTATTGTATTCGTGTATAATTGTTTTCTATGGATTCTGAAAATCAATTTTAAGTGAATTGAAAAATTCACATATCATGATAAAACCAATATATTTTTCACTTTATTACAATATTCTCTAAAAAACTTTTTTTTTAAATAACATAAAATTTAAGTCATAATTCATAGAAAACATGAAGAAATTATAATCTAAATGAAATCCTTTTATATAATATACTCGTATAATCATTGTTTATGCTTAAACTTCTGAATATTTTACTTTGGGTAAAACGGTTGAGAAAATTGTAGCTACGTTTAATTTTTTTAAAAAAAGAAACAGAACTGTTCGATTTATTACAATAAAATTTAAAATTATTTTTAATCATTATCAAGTTTTCCATTATACTAAAAAAAACTATAGGATAAAAGAAAAAAATAATTATTAATAAACTATGAGAATATAATTTCCAACGTCTAAATAAAAATATATATGAGTATTATAATTAATGATAATTTTCTACTTGAATAAAATATTTGCAGTAACAACAAATAATTTCTAGCTTCACTCAGAATCTGAGATTTATTTTATTTATATATTAATTATTGTTGTTTGTACTTCATTATTATAATTGAAAATATTTTATTTACTTTAAAAATATATAAACCAACACAATTTGTGGAACTTGCATTTTTCTATACCTACTTTTATAAAGTATGAGTTATTAGACTGTAAAAAATTATATGAATTTTTTTATGATGTATTTATTGATAATATTTGATACAATTATTTTATCTAAATTAAACTGAATATTTATTTTTTATAGTATCATTAAATTATTTTGTAGATTTAAAACTAGTGAAATACAAATAATTTAATCCAACCTTATGGTGTTTATTTTTTACTCTTGGTAAAATATAAGGGAATACACAAATCATCCAAAATCATAAATATTACAATTAAAATTAAACATTTTGGTATATAACTTTTATACAATCTTAAAGAAATATAGTTATATTTATATGCATTTTAATGGGTTTGAACCTAATAAGATCATTTTTATGAAACACTGGGCAATTTTTACATTAAGCAAAATATTTTTCTAGTATCTTTTGTGCTATTAAATGGCGTGTCGTACTTTATCATGTAAAAAGTAAAGAAAATAATTTCATCAGCTTAATATTAAAGTGATGTATGAATGTATATGATTAATGATTTTCCATTTATTTTCTGTTTTAAATTTTATGATGAAATATGTAATACGTTCATAGTAAAAATATAGTAAATAAGATTTTTTAGAAAAAGTACACTTTCAAACACTCCAATTATATGACTTAGCAGGTAGAATAAAAAACCCATAATATTATTATAATATAATAACACTGTAATTTTTGAATAAAAATATTTTCTACCAATATTATATCAATTATTTTTAATTATTTCGTGTTAATGTAGTTTAATTGAAAATTAAACCAAAGTCACAGTTTGGAGGGTTATACTTAAAATCAAATTTGTATTTTTATCTCTTATGAGCAGCCGGGAATCATACATTTTGAAATGTTAATTTTTTAATTTTATAAAATAGCTATTCTTAAATGCAAACTTTTATGATTCAAAATCAAGTGCAAGTCAAATAGTTAGCTTTTATAATTATATGTAATGTATAAATTTATATTAGTATTCGTATTTGATAGCATGATTGACTGATTGATGAATTAATTTAATTTAAATAACCTTTTTAACGAGTATCTTAATATACTGAGGCATGAAATAAATGTACTATCACAGTAATTAATGACGAACTGACGACTGTAATGTTACTGTCATTGAAAAGGCTATCTAATTTATATATATATATATATATATATATATATATAAATATATTAATTAACTATCCAATAAAGCTATCAGCTTATTGAGTTTACTTACCCTATATGAACTTACATTAGCTATAATTACAAAACTTATATGATTATTGGATTTTAAATTGTAATAAATTAACTATATATATATATATATATATATATATAATATATGAATAAGTATAGTTAGAATTTATGTAAGTAATATTTTCAAATTTTGAATAGATTTATAATATGAAAAAAAACTGAAGTTCACTTTTATATTTAATTTCTTACACCACTTAAATTAATGGCCTGTGAATCTAAATTCATATAATTTGAAATTAAATGGAAGTTTGTGAGTCTAATTTTAAACATAGATTATAAAACCGAGAATATTTAAAAGTGTCATTGAACGATGTGGAAGTAAACGATAACTCCTGACAAAAGTAAGTAACTACAAATATTAGGTATTAGATTGCACGTTCATGTTGAGTCCTTTGAACGGATAGGATGGGAAAAAAAATATTATATCGCATAAATAATAATTGCAGACTTTATCGAGAAGTTGACTGTTACGAGTTAAATTACCGGACGCAATGTCAAATTTCAAAGTATGGCTTTGGTTTACCTAGCAGCGCGTACAGAGATTGCACGTATCGTCTGTTGCATAATGAAACGTGTAAATACACAGATCTAAATGGACAACGTGGACGAGCGAAAAGGTGAAAATCTATGTTCGTGGAACAGCCACCAGTGTTAACTAACCGCATGCTATCAGACTATTACACGAAAAAGAAGCACTTAACAGAATAATAAGTAAGCCCGGAGTCACAGAGTGCTCATGACTCTGTCAAATGTTGGCTGTCGTACTATTGCTACCTGAGCTGAAATTAAAACGCACTTACCCTGCAGAGTTACATAATGTAGTACACATAATACACTCGCTGTCTAAAATACCGTACTAAACTCACAGCCAGCGTGAGTCTCAAGAATTTCGGGTCCACGACAGGCGGATATGCCATATGGTTGATGTATGTGCTCTGTAATAGATCGAATTTGAACCGGATACGTGATTTGAACATTAACGATGGTCAAACGGAGAACATACTCAATAACAGCCCTATTCGCTTGGGCAAAGAAATTTCGCATAGATGTCTATCGAAAAGTAAATTTAAAGACAATGTAATCGGGTATTTGAAGGGATAAACTTAATGACACCAAAGTCTAAAAGTGTTAGAGTATGTTTTTGGTAGTGAGTATAAACCGTATGGTAAATGAATATTCCAGTGACTCGGATACATATATAATTCTATGATATTATATAATACTTTGAATTTATATTATTGATGATTTGATCCATGATTCTGTTGCATGATTATAATATTTTATTTCAATTAATTGTTTATTATGTGTACTTATATCGTTGTAGCGTATATAGTAATTTAGACTGGAGATGTCAATGCCACCATTTCAACAATTTTTTAATATTCAACAATAAAAATAATAAAATAAATATTGAATATAACAATAAAATATATAACCCAGATAATTTATCATATAAACCGATATAAAAATGACAACTTATCACTTAGTTTGTTAGTAAATTGTTGTAAATGAACAGGAAAATATAGGTCAAAGTAATCGACAGCCACAATAATAATAATTTTAATTTCATGAGAAAATAATTATAAAAATGAATTATATTATGATTCACAAAAGAGTATGAACTTAGTAGATATTATAGGTAGATAAATAGTATTAGAAGTTATTTAAAATAACTTAAATTGTTCATAATTCGTTGAAAATACTTTTTAAAAGTGTTTATCATACTCTATAACTGTCAATTGTTATTATTAAAAATATTATATCATTTATATACTTGGTTTTAAGTGAATGAAAAGAGGAAAATGAATAAATAAATGTTGATTTAGCTTAAACTAAATAATATAGAATAACGGTACATAGTTGAATATAATTCAGGTTGAATTCAAGTTGGAAATACATTTTAATTAATTATTTTCCAAAGGTGTCTAAAAAATGGTTGCTAGAAACGTTATAGAAGTTAAATTATAAATTAATGAAAATGGATGGCAGCCAGATTTTTATAAAAGTGTTGTAATATATAATAATGATTCATAAAAAGTGATGATTCCATGAATATGATATTATCTAATATTTTATTAAGTATTCAGTTTTTCACTATAGAAACGATTATTTTTAAATCAAAAAATTTAAAGAAATCAATTATAGACCTAGTTATAAAAATTCATCACTTACTCATTCTTTCACTATACAATATATAAGTTATCCGGCGTTGCCCGGGGAAATGATAATATTATAATATATGTGGGTACGGCGTTATAATATATATCATCTCCTATTTCAACTCCTTACAGTCCATTTTTAGTATTAAAAAGTAGCCTATGTTTTTTTTCAATATCTAAACTATCTATGTACCAAATTTAATTTAAATCGGTTCAATATTTTCGGAGCCTATTCAATACAAACAATCAAATCTTTCCTCATTAAAATATTAAGTATAGTATTATATAAATATACCTTTATGATATACCATAAAAATAAAATGTCAGTTTCTTAAATGTATTATTATATAGAATCTTTATTATTATATTCTGAACGGAGTAATGGAATCTATTGGTTTTACAATGTATTTTATTTATTTTTTTTTTGTGTCAATCATCGCGTATAGGGGCATTAAAAATGCTTCAATTTTTTTATAAAGCAACTTTTTTAAAAGGACAGTAATTTTAGATGGTACTTGGGAAAGTCACTTTTCAAAAGCGTCGAAAAAAACCATAAAATATTACGAAAAAACGGGAATTTTTAAGCAAAACCACGTTTAGACAAAATATATTATTTTAATATGCTCTAACTCAAAATCGAAAAACCGCAAACACTTGAAATTTTCATCAAATGTTTGTATTGACATTTTTATACATGGTTAAGTTTTCAAAGTATATTGACTGTTTTTTACCTTTTTATATGTAATTTAAATTTCTGATTTTTTTTTTGTTTTTGAAACATCGATAAAAAAAATTTGGCTGTCCAAAAACTCTTGAAAGTTTAATACGAAGTTTATTATACGCTTTTTATGAATTTAAATTATTATTATTAAAACTGAAAAAAATTATTTCCCTCAAATTTTTTTTATAAGCCCATAAAGTTAAAATTTGAATAAAAAATGATAAAACTGTGATAATATGAGAGTGATTTTAAAATTAATAAAATTTTTTCAATTCATACTTAAGGTTCAAAATTTTAACACAAGGTTATCCTTATGGCATTCTTCAAAGAACTATAAAAAAATTTCTAAAGGTCTTTAAGGAAATGTTTTTTATGACCATTTGAGATTTAAATTTTAACGAAATTCCATAAAATAACAATTTATTCTCAAACAATTTTAAATATTTATTATTATTCAAAAAGTATATGTCGTAGAAACTCGAAATTTTACCAGTTGTTTAGATTGGCATTTTCCTTAAGTCATATATTTTTTTAAAATATTAAATTGGTTATTAAGCAACTTATATAGACATTTAAAATTTTCTATTTTTTTTAATTTTTTTTTTTATTATTATGATAAAAAAAAATTGGCTGAGACAAAATAATTGAAAATTTAATAGATAATTCTACAGACGTTGTTCTTACTGTTATACAAAAATTGTTGAAATACATATGTAAAATTATTTTTTATAAGCATTTGAAAAGCAAATATTGACATAATATTTCAATTTAAATAAAATATAATATATTATAATTATTATATATTATACATACATAATCTTGACCTACAAATCATTTCCGGTCAGAATTGTTTTTCATATATAATGATACCTATCACTGCATTGAAATATAATACATCCATATAAGACATATTCTATGCACAAAGTGCACTCTATCCCATAATGTACAGCAGAACGAGGCCCATCCGGTTATTTTTTTTAAATATATTCACATGTCATACGTTTAAACAAATATACCTACTGAAAATAATAGGTCTTCTTCCATTTTGTATAGCATGTTCTTATTATTTATTAAACTCTATAGTATGTTTATCTTTTGCTAAATAAATAAAAAATAATGAATGTAGATGTAATTTTTTTTACTCTTTTTGACTTCCTTTTTTTTTATTTTTATAATAATAATAGAATTCGGGTGCAATTTAAATTTCATCTTTTTTCCAACATAATTATTTATATTATAAATTTTACCAATCCATTTATTAAATGAATTCCTAAAAATATACAAAAATGTCTGACAAAATAGGTAATGATTGTAACCATATCTACTATGGTCATCATATACAATAGGTCGTATACAGAAAAATAATATACAATCATATACAATTGTTAAATAATTTTTCTATTTATTTCAAATTAGTATTTTTTTTTTATAAATCAAAGAAAACCAATATCATAATACTGTACATAAATACAACGTATAGGTTTATAAGTTTTGGTATAAATATGAGTTTATTAATGTTTTGAAATGTTTATATTTTGTTGTGAAGTAAGTTTAATATGCATTTTAAGAGAAAATTAACTTACTTACAATTATTGAAATATTGTTATACTTAGTTACAATTAATTATACAATTATTATGTTTGTATAATACAAATCAATTCAAGTCGGACATTTTTTTTTTCTACACAAAGAGTTCTAAAAAAATAACCTTTTACCTTGTATTACTTTACCTTGTATTAATCAAAATCATTATAGGTACTCAAAATTCTAAATATATATTTTTAATTTCATTATCTAGTTGTGTTTATTTTATTTGGTTGTTTTATTTTTTTTTAATAATTTTCGTGGTATATTAACTATACGGAGAGAAAAATAGTAAATAACCATGTACAACTTTTAACTTAATGATACATGATCTAAAATAGTTAATAAATTGAAAATCAATATTATTTACTGTGTTAATTTCAAAGGTCTCTCGGTTCCGAACACCGCAAATTA
Source organism: Chaitophorus viminalis (assembly GCA_025469195.1). Lineage (NCBI taxonomy): Eukaryota > Metazoa > Arthropoda > Insecta > Hemiptera > Aphididae > Chaitophorus > Chaitophorus viminalis. Next base: position 18,699 of record JAIPRK010000006.1, read on the forward strand.
TTACGCCGTTAAATCCGACCGTTTTAATCACCTTTTTCGCAGACCTACGTGTTTCTCTATCATTTCGGTAAAGTCCCAATACGGCGTGATGAATAGGTAATTTAGGTACATTCATGTATTCAGAAGCAAAAAATTGCCAACGATGGGTTTTAAACGTACAGAAGCAGTGAACGGTGTGCGACGATTAGATTTAAATTTAATGAAGGACAATATTATTTGCGAACACAATAATTTTAAAGAAATTTAATCATGATAGAATTATTTTAAATACATCTCTAGTAGTATTGACTGTTCCTACATAATTTAAAAAGTTAACATTTAAAATACTTCGGAGTCACCACTTTGAAATCACTATTAGATAATAAAATCGATTTTATTTAAAATTTATAATTTTTTTTATTCACCAACAAAATTTTTTTTTTTTAATTCTATTAAAAAATAAAATGTTTCTAATATCATCGATTGTATTTACTGTTAAAATGATATACTGTAGTTTTATTAATATTTTAAATTTAGGATTATTTTTAGTAAAATATATAGATACAACTATTTTCAAACTTGTGTACTACAGTAAACATAAAAATTATTTTAACAATAGTTTGTTACATTTTTTTGTCTTTTCTTTTTTTTTTAAACAAAGCTTTTAATGATAAAATTATTTTTTTATCCTTGCAAGTATAATAGAATTCGGATTATAAAATTCTTTCACATTTTTACCTTTTTCATTTTCATTACATCCAAGTCAGCATCAATTAGTTAGATACATGCATGTTAAGGTTTTTAGATAATTTAATTTTTAAAATAATATGCCCGTTAAACAATGTTACGATAAATCATATTACGTTATCTTTGTTAGCTGTTATGATAATTATAATTAATACGGTATTGTATAATATAATATGTATTTAATTACTTTCGTGATATATAATTTTAAATTATGAGATTTTCTTGTTTGCAATGGAAATATAATATAATACTATTATATAAGATAACATTATTTACATGATTTGTATTACAATTGTGTCGCCTTGTAATAAAAAAATGAGTTAAAAAAGAACAATCGTAACAACGTTGTCTAATAACTAAATTAAATTTCTACGAATTAAACTTGTGTTTTTGTATTAAATTAAATATATCATATAGGATATAAATAATATGAATGAGCATTTAGATATTCTTAATCCCTTATTAAGTATTGTCAAAATTTTATTTAAATGTCTGATTACAATTTATTTTTATACAGAAATATTTAAAAATAATATAATAATCCAAAACAAATATCCTATTATTAGATTTATGTATAATGTACAAACGTATCAGCTTAGAAAATGGATATTATTAAATCGAAAAAATAACGAAATAAAATTACAGTTTTATGGGTAAAATAAAAAAATTCTACTGATGAAGAGTCGACGAATATCATTTTAATTAAAAAATAATTTCCTTTTTTTAAACGTGCAAATTATTTTATATTGGATACTATATGTATTCAACTATCTTTGTATTATGATACAAATTTAATTGTGTTATTAGACAATTTAAATTAAACTAAATTGCCTACGACGTACAATAATAATTTATTATATACAGATTTTAATTACCAACATAATACAATTTTACTAATGATTTTATACTTGAAAAGTATATCAATGTTTATGCTAACAATATTTAATACTCTTACTCACCTGGAAACAAGGACAGCGATAACCACGTAAAAAACCTCATTGTGATCGAGAGCGAAGATAAACCACTGTGGTGAAACCAAAAGCTCGTACTACTGTTTGAACACGTGTAAGGCTCTTGTCAAGAACCCCCTGTTTCCTCACGTTTGATGAGGTGCTCTCTGGTGGTTAAACGGTGGTCTACGAAGAGACTAAATCAATTTCTGAACACGAATTTAATTTAGGGAAATATCGATAGCAATAGTTTATTTAATGACTTATTTACTCTCGAATTAATTAAAGAAAGATTTAAGGGGTTACCATAATTAATTTTAAATATTTATACTTTTCAATGAGCTTTGATGACATCAAATTGACGACAGACGTCATATATAAGTTTTCTATAATTGTTGAATGAATCATAACAAAATATTTTTATGGAGTACATTTTAAATGGGAAGGAAAAATAATTTTTACCGATATATAATTAGAAATTTTATTTACGATATGATATTATATCATAAATTTATAATATTAGGGTTCAATATAATTTTCAATAACTTTGTTACAGCCGTTATTTATTATTATTTTTTAATTTAAAACAATGATATAAGTTAGATGGTCCCATGAAAGTATTATAGTTATAATGTAATATAAGTATTAGTAAGTAATAAATAAGCAAATACGGTCATATTTTATTATATTGAATAAATTATGAGACAGGTTGAAAAAACCTGTCTAGAGTTATTTAATATTTTTTAATATAATATAATAAATAAAAAATAAATAAGTTTAATAATAAAATATTAGTTAATATATTATTATATATAAACATATTACATTTTTCAGATAATACCAAAATAAATTAATATTAAATTATAATTTAATATTTCAAAATATTATAAAACATATTTTTCACAACATTTCATACATTTTGTTTAGGTAAATGAATAATCTCAAAAATATAAACTATAATAATTAGTGAACAAATCAAAACAATTCTGAATATGCATTGTAAGTATAGGTTACATTGTAATGGACGGTTCAATATTATATAAAAACTTAATCTTGTAGATTTTGCTTGGCATGGCTAATTTGGATATCGCATAAAACCCGTGTTATTATTCAAGTTAAACATAATATATTACTGTGCTCTTTCCATTTTACCTAGAACATAGTATCATGCTTATAAATAAATGATACAAATTAAATTAAACTGTTAAAAGTATTTAATAAAATTATATAAAAATATTATTTTTTTTTATTCATTGTATTATTGTTTAGTAATTTCAAATGAGCTGCAGTAAATATTTACTGTTTTTAATATGAATTTACTTAGCTATAGCCATTATTTATACCATTAAACTATTTCAAAGCCAGGTGTTTACCAAAATAAAACTGCAATATTACTTTATAAAAGAATGCGTACAATGTCAAGTAAATAATGTTAGAACTAAAATAAATCTTCTCTACTGTGATAGCTTATCTATTTTATGTATACTAATAAAATGAAGTGTACATAAAAATGTATTTTACAGTGAATGAATTTACTTACCATTAAATACTATGCATATAATGGTTACCTTGTTTAAATTGTATATGATGCAAATTCATAATGATGGTTTATTACATAAGTACATGATCTAAGTATACAATTAATCAGCAACAAAAACATATTTTTTTACACAAAGCAATTGAAATTATAATAAAACTGAAATAGTTTAAAAAATATTCTATATTATTTCACCAATAATTTGTTATAAGTTTTGAATTGATATACCATTTCACATTTTAAACAATAGTATTTTTGACAATAATTTTACCTTGCTTGAAATATATTTATGGAGATATACAACTATAAGCTAATCTACGATGAAATATTCATTTTAAGAAAGGGTTTATTATCTAGAAGTTTTTGCTAACGATAAATTTTTTGGTAATTTAAATTTATTATTCAGATTTAATTTTGTTTTTGTTTAATGTCCAGCTTAAATTTCTGTATATTTTAATTTAAAAAATGTATAAGAACGATTCGTAAATTAAGGTGTATTTTATAAATTAACTTTATTGATTTCGTGCCAAGTAGGTGAAACAGATGAGTTTAAAAATATATTTTCTTGGTTAAGGACACCGCCTTTTTAATGTTTAAAGAACCGATTTTCTGGCAATTTCTTTGTTTATTGGTTTTTAATAAACTTAGCTATTTTCTTTTCATTAATAAATTGTTTGTTCCAACTTTTTCTTCCTAATTGCCCATTATTTTGCATATTACTAACAAAAAATAAATTTCATTTCATTTTTCTCACCTCTCTTCTTTTTAGAAATTCAATAATAATAATAATTCAATTTAAATTATAAATAACACCTGATATCTACACGAATAAATATATCACCGTTTAATAATTTATATAATCCAAAATATAACATTGCATCATATTTCAAATAGGTGTACATAAAACTAATAATTGAATTAACTGATACTTGTGTTTTATGTAAAAGTAAGCAATAAAATATGAACAACTGTTAAACATCAATATTCCATTTATCTGTACGTTATAGTCGTTAAACCAAAGAACCATAAAATTAAACCTAACAGTAGAAAAAATGTATAACACCAGTTTTTTGGTCTGAAAAGCACGAAGCACTCTAATTTTCCACAGTTAACAATGATTAATGCAGGTATTTATTAAAACGACAATGCTGTTTTACTTAATTAGTGTAGACTTTTCAATATAGATTTTTTTTTTGTTATGAAAATTTTGGCATTGTGACCATTAAATCTCAACGATTATTTTTATGAAGACTCAATTACGTGCTAAAGTTTGGGAGGGGGTAGTAGCGGCATCTTCTCACCGGATGGCTGTGCCGCCCGGATTCGAACCAGTGACCGTACGATTAATGCTGCTAGGCAATGTTTAACACTTCAATATGATTAAAATTGTGTTTTTGTAAATATAGCTATATATTCCACACTTTGATGTATAACTAAGAATTGTTTTTTAATATCTTAAAAAACATTTATTAATTACATTTTAACTTAGATTTACAAAAATATTTTTTGAAAATATGCACAATTAAAACATGAATTTATTAATTATTTGTTATTCATAATGAATCTAATGTAAAAATATTTCAAACAAATAATACTCATACAAAAATAGCATTGGTCATCTTGAACTTCTAAAGAAATATTCTCAACTTACGTATATTGAGATTTGAAAATATATACATAATATTATTTAAATTTGCAATAAAATAGAATGAAATTAAATTAAAAATTTGAGCAATTTTTTTTCATACTTCTATTCTATAAAAATGTGAAAATAAATGTACCAAAACATATAGGCCCATTTAATATGCTTTTGATCTTGTAAGATATGAAAATATACCCAAAAATACCTCCGATATACAACAGTTGGTACTTACTTTAAATTGTACATTATGTATCAATTATAAAATAAAACGTGCAAATGCATTTAATTATTAATAAAATGTAAAGTTTATTTAATATTTTTAAATTTATAAATATTATATGAGTAGAATATGATTACATTTGATACCTACGTCTAATGTATTTGTGTTTCTAATTAGGAAATCTATAATGTTTCATAATATCGATATTAAATAGGTGCGTAATAATTTAATAATGAGTAAATAATATGAATCTTGAGATAACAATGATTTCAACATTTTAAGACAATGAGTATCAAATAAAAAACAATATCAGTTATATAAGAGTAAATGTTTTAATTATTTCTTAAGATATTTATTAATATATACAATATTATGTGCATTAGACTTATACTCAAAAATATATTTTAGATATTTGTTGAATGTAAATGGGTTTTCAATATTAATAATATAAGTTCATAATCAATGTTAAAAAAGTTTTTGAATTTTTTATAAAATTTTTAAAATTGTTATCTTTAGACTTTAAGTTTGAAGATTTATATTTTCAATTTGACACACTATGTAACAGATATATTTGAAAATATTGAACCATATATCAAAATTAATTTTGCAAGTATTTGATTTTATAGCGAATAAACTTTGGTTAGGTAAAGCTTTCATTTTATGAAACCTGTTTTTTAGGAGTTAAATATTTTAGTACGCTTTCTGACTTATTTAAACTCAATAAATCAAGTCAAATTTCATGGTATGTTACTTATCTGTTACCATGCACCCATGCATATTCATGGCTAAGGTGTTAATTATTAATAGGGTACATCATACATTATGCCATCATACATGTCTTTAAATATAGTTAGAATCTGAACAAAAAATATTACATCAGTTTACTGGACTAGGTGACTGTTAAATACGTAGGCACATAAAATACATCACGTTTGCATCAATGATATTATTTTTGAATGTTATTACATTGAAAAGAATTCAAAACTCTTTACAAATTGTATTTAATAGATACCTCTTTATACCTTATGAAATAAGTCTTTTATAAACACGGAGAATACATAAATATGTAAAATAAATTCATGAAATTTAGAATAATATAAAAATTAAACTTGATTGTTATATTTTACGGTCAATAATCAATGTTGAACTTTATCAAATATCAACAATATTTTTATTGAAGTCTCAATAGTTTTTTCTTAAATTTTACTTAATAATAATAAATAATATATTTGAAATTATACATACATCATGATAAGCTTTTTTCTTTTAGAATTTTGAATTCATTCCGCATAAACCGATCTGTTTCCAAATTACTCTCTATTGATAAAAACACATACAAACAAATACAAACAGTTAATATTCCTGAATCTATATTAAAATATTAACAATTTGATATAATTCAATGTATTTTTTATATGAATATAAATTATAATATATCATTCATTTTATAAACCTTGAATTTAAAAAATCCAAACAATTTAAGAAGCATTTAAAAATTCTAGATGGATCTATCAATTAATTTATTAATTAATTCAAAGATTTATTCAAAGATGATAATCTAAAATTAGACAGTTTAGATAAATTTAACAATTGAATCTTTCAAAAAGATTGTATAAAATGTATAGAATTTGAGTGAAGCTAAGAATTCATTTTTATTGTATGAAAGAAGAACAATAAAATTGTAAATGACATTAGTTTGTAGTTTTATTTATTTTATTTATTTAAATAGTTTGAAAACCGAACAAAAGTAGGAAGCTATATTTATTGATAAAATGAATGACTCTCAATATTAAATAATATTTATAATTGTATTAATTATCAGCTATTCTCTGTAATTGTAAAATTTTTCAACAAATTATTCATTGTAAAAAATTTCAAGAGATTGTCATTATATGTATTTTCTAATAAAAAGAAATTTATATAAATATAATGACAATCTCTTGAAATTTTTTACAATGAATAATTTGTTGAAAAATTTTACAATCACAGAGAATAGCCGATAATTAATACAATTATAAATTATATATATATATATATATATATATATATATATATATAATT